>VYZQ01037265.1:0-10790 GCA_013400655.1 Mystacornis crossleyi
AAACCTGAAATTGTTTTGTAAGAGGTAAAGCAGACTTAAGCCCCACTCAGTGGGTGATAGCCTGTTTCATCAAAATTAGACTTCAATTAGTCTAGTACTAGTCAGCAGTGTTGAGACTTTGAACCATTCTGAAGAAGATGGTTCTAAATAAATGAGCCCTCTCTATCCTGTAACACTGCTGCAGTGTCGGAACAAGGATGAATGCAGGTATATTCTGCCCAAATAATTTGTGCTGGCATAGACAGAGAGAATACACTTGCATTAACTGCTACCACTTCATCACTCGGTNTAACTGCTACCACTTCATCATTCGGTGAGTAAAATAATCTCACTAAATCTAGAAAATGCTCTTCCTTTGCTAAATTTGATGATATCTCACAGATAAACTCTAATTCATTGCTATGTGGACATTAAATATTTCATTTTATAAAATACTCCTAATATAATTTCAGGCAGAACTATGTCGATGAATACAAATTGGAATCAGACAAACAGTTTATTAAATCAAATTTTGGCTGGAAACACTATGCATAGAAAAGATTTGCTTAGAGATGAATTCTTAATCTGTTCTAGTTAAACACAAAGGCTTCTCCCTACGGAGAAGAGCTACCAGAGAAAACAGGGAAGAAGAATAGTTTAAAAGATTTCATTGAAGTTCTTTATGTAACTTTTAGCAAAAGAGAAGCTGCTCCATGTAAGTCTGCAATTTATTACTTCAATTAAACCAAAATGTTAAATATACATGTCTGCTTGGTTCAGGGAATTTGACTAAATGCAGTATGGCAGCTTCTTTTTTCTGTTGTTTTTGGGCATATATTATTACCTTACAAAGCTTCGCCATGATCTTCTGATCTTCAATCACCACAAAATAACCCCAAACTCATTAAATTTCTATTGGCAAAAGATTATCTGGACACTGTCACAGTTCTCCCTTCATAATGAATCCAGTAGTCACACACGATTGAGGTTTTTAAAATAAATATTAGCCCAGCACTGTCAGATTTGGAGACCTTTTCACAGTGTCAAAAGTCAGTAGGTGCAGGCATTGCTACTGTTCCTCACAGTAAAATCTAGAGGTCAGTTCAGGAGTTTGAGCAAGTGTGAATTCTTAGAGGCAAGGCGTAGTGCTTCCAACCGCACCCTCATGGGGCAGTAACACCAAAAAACCATCAACACAAATATCCTGGGCCAGTAAAAAGATACATTTTTTCACCTGTCATTTATAAAGTATCAAAAAAACTCACTCCCTCCCCCAAACAAAAACAAAACAAACAAAAACCAAAGAAAAGAATGTTGTTCACTACCTTTAAGTCTTAAATGAGTCAGCATCTTTTACCAAGGCATTATGTGTGGTTATGTTGTGGCCTCACGTGACTAGTGGTAGGTCATTCTGTGCTCACTAGCCTTGCCTTCTTTGCTCGCCTTTGTATAAGTCTGTGCATCCTACACCAGTCCCCTGTCCTCACCAGCACTCAAAAGTCTGCAAAAGACAGGCACGTCTGAAGTACATTTCCCAAAATTACTGCATCAGTCAGTATTTCAGTGAAGCCTTTATATGATCTAAAGTTTGGATGAGATCCTTACCGTCGCTCCCCTACAAAGGCAATAAACTTCACCACAAATGGCCTGAGCTCTTTACTGCTCACTTTAACAGCTGAAAACAAGGATTTATAACACAGCTTCTACAGCTAAACACACTGAACCTCCTGTACCCTCAGTACGAGAGTAGCATAAGCTCTGCAGATTGAAGCTTTCCCTCCTGTCCTGGTGATCTGCTGTCAGGACATAAATGTTAAACTATGAATGCTTTGTGTGATCCCTCATGCTATGAAAAAATGAGATAACTCTTTCATAAAGGGAGAAGCTGGCCCCAGCATCTGAGTGCAGTCCTGCTCTGTCAAGGAGAGATGGCTTCAGCACCATAGTCAGGGCTACCTTCCTTTGCACTGCAGTCTTTTTATGCAGGTTTTGCTGGACATGGTTCAAAACAAGTTGCTCCAACTTTTCCATTAAAGGAATTTCCAGAAACATAGTGTCCAGGCATTTACTTCAAGAATCAGAAATAGGAAGTTTCTCAATGAGATTACCAACACCTTTTTTTGAACGTTGTTTTGATATTCCTCTGTCTGTCTGGAAATTCAGTACAAAAAGCTATACTGATGGAGGCTACAGTCACCAGAATTGATTCTGTACTTATCAAAACCCAAAGAAAGCTGTGAAAGAGAATTTATACCATGTCTTAATTTAAACCTTGTTAGGAGTTCACAGAGTGAAACTTCTCTGTCTGTTCTGTTTTCAGCAGACCTTCAGTGCCTGTCTAGCCAATAATGACAACCTTGTGTGTCCCCTGGTGCTGCAGCGGTAAAAAAAAATCCATTCGAAAATATCTCACCCTGAAAAAGATTGCCAAGTTATATTTGGGAAGATGTTCATGAATAAAAATACTTTGAATCAGAAAAACACAGAAATGTATTGCTAAAAATTACGTATTTTTTATAACTTCTTCCACTGTGCTATATATGACATAATGATGTGCGCTAAACGGCTATATCAGAAGTATTTCTCCACTGCCTCTTGAAACATTGAAATGTCTGGTAGTTTCATAGAAATTCCAGTATTGTGAAAACTCATAGGAGTAATGTACTACAGCAGGATGCTGGTGAATGTTTGTGAAAGTTACAGAAAACAAGTTTGAGTGCCCAGCAGAAATGATAAAATAAAAATGTACTAATTAAAATAACAAAGAGATGCTTCACAAATATATGTGTGAGGTAGATTAAATGAGATATAGGACACACTTAACAGCATATCACTGTCCACCTTTCCTCAGGAAGATGTTTTTAGAAACCAGGCCACCATAGTATCACCAGGATTTGTAGCATGTTAATATGCTTTGATTTTTCCAGTAGATAAATTTTTTTTTCCATCTTTTAATAGTTGTGTAAATTAACCAGAAACATTCTACAGTAATAACATTCTGACTAATCATAAAGCTAAGAATGTGAAAACAGACAGAAGTCCTTCTGCAACAAACCACTAGCACTCTGCTCCGGCTCACAGTTTCTTGGCATATAGGTGCAGATTTCCATACTGCAGTACTTCCTTCAAACCTTATCTCACAAATACCTCCTTTCAAGTCAATACAGCAAATCAAGATCTGATTCTTCAGACTCTGCTTTCAGAAATTTTTTATTTGACTGAATAGACTAGGTATAAAACTGAAGCATATGATATCTCATAATAGGTCTATCATGTATACAGGCAATGTGGGAATGAAAAGATGTCCCACTTGCCTGGTGTTTGGAAGGGCAAGGTTGTCTGGTTTTGGTCAAGCACTTTGTAACATGGGATTCAAAAATGGATAGCATACATTTCACGGCATCTGTCAGTGCCAGGTCTGTGCCAAGTGGAGCCTCCCACAGCAGCTGCCTGTGGCTCTGCAAGGGACACAGGAGTACTGTGACTGTACTTGGAAGCCTTACAGTCTGCTCAGTTCACAAAAAAAGTCTGCTAGCTGGTGCCTGACCTCAGAACAGGCAGTGCCAGGGTGACACATGCTGATGTTACCCCTTGTTTCTAACTTACCCCTCTGAGCACCAGGGCTGACTGGATCATTTGACCATCCAATTTTTCTGCTTTATGCCCTTTATGATGCCTGTGCTGGATCTTTTGGGCAGCAAATGGGACACTGGTGTCTTTGGTGTCCAGCTTTTAACCATCACTGGGATGTTTTATCACCAGGTCTATGAGAGACCAAGTTAATGCTCTTCCCACCACACAGTCATACACGGCCAAATATATGACTCTAGGACTCCAGTGACATTTTTAATAGTATTTTTAAAATATTATTATCCAGGATACATTTTTTCCTGTTTTTAAAATATGGTCTATGTAAATACAGCAGTCCTGTGTGAAATCCAGTACATGTGGCTCAACACAATATTACATTTATTACATAAAATTTAGGCAACACTAGAAGCTTAAAGTAAATTAACTGATATTCAGTGCTCTGTTCTGCATTTTCTTGGGTGATGCAGAACAGAAACAGGGAAAAGAACACTTAGAGATTCAAAAGATCATTTATGGCATATACTACTTGCTAATGTCAAGAGTTGACCCAAAACTCAGATTGTGAAATTGGGTACATGCTTTACCACATGAAAGACTGCCAGCACTCTCACTGATTTCTTGTCTTTAGGGATGTTGCCTACATTAATGCAGTAGGTTTGGTTTGGGATTTGGGGTTTTTGTTGGGGTTTTTTTGCTTTGTCTTTTTCATCCTATTAAAAAAAAATAGCAAATTTAAGCTAATGCTGTAATCATTTGGTCTTCCAGTGATCCTTTCACTTTTTGTCCTGCTGTAACAATTCTGGCTTTGCAAACCAGGAAAAAAGAAAGCCAAGAAAATTAATCAGGTCTGTAATTTACCAGAGTGCTTTTTTCATTATAGCTATCTTTAAATTGCCTTTTTACAAAACAAAGTACCTTAGACTGGAGCAAGTTAAACCAGCAATCATACTAGAGCTCTTTTCATTGACAGAATACAGCAAGTGAGTTTTCTGTAGGAATGCATCACCACTAATACTGCAGGTGATGGATAAAGCTTAATCATAAATTTCTATCTTAGTCACAAAAATTACTTTTTACATGAAATTTTTTCATCTACTTTGTTTATATCCATAAGGATTTTAAGTGTATATGAACAGAAATAGTCAGGAGCTACTAAACACAACCAACTTTCTGTGTAATAGGAAAAGAAAGTCTGTCTGCTGGACAGACTAAATTGCTGCAAACAGGGTAGAGTTTCAGGAACCAGCTCCCAGAAAGATCAATTTAATGTACTGAACAGGAGGACATGTGATAAAAGACAATCAAAAAATGGAATAGAAATGGGAAATGAAAACTACTGTATCTGTAGCCCTTTGAGGGACAAAAAGTGCAGGAACAAAGTTAAAATAACATCTTTGACTTGAATGATGTGGTAAAGGTCATTCTGCTTCTAACAGAATGTATCAAAAGTGCATTATGTTGGAGATTACCACCATTTTAACAGATGATAAAGAAATACTTTGAAAAAAACCCAGTATAAAAGCTGCCTTTTTTTTTTTTTTTAGGCTGCAGTGAAATCTGCAGGGCAAAATAAGGAGTTTTTGTTTTACTGTAGCTAGAATTTCTCCATAATTGTCTGAATTACAGTTTTAGGTGAACATAACATGTGACCAAGCAGAATTGTACTCTATGTTCCACAGATTTCATTATTTTTCAGAACAGACTTATTTTTCACATTCATGTATTGTAGTGGTTAGACAACTCAAATGCAGTAACAATAATTTCTTCATATCAATGTGATTTTGCCGATCTAATTATACTGCATTTTAAAATTTTGCATTTATTTCTCTCTATGTGTGTACTTCTCTGTATGTAACTATATGTAAATATATAAACAAATTTATTTTATTTGTGTGTACATTTAAAGTTTGCAAACAGGATTCTTTTTTGGATAACAGTACATATAACAGAAATTAATGTATCAGTCAGATAATTATTCATTATTTCTAACAATGAATACCACAGTGTTGCTGGTACTACAGTATATTCAGGTAGTAATAGAACATACTACGCTCAAAATACTGTACAAAAACCCCCCACTTGTATTCAGGGCTAGTTTGTCAGTTCCCTACCTCCATTTCAAAATTCGGGGCAAACAGAGACATTTAAATTAAAGGATCTGGACAATTTCCCAGTGTCTTGCTCATTCATTAAACACATGCTGCTGCCTGATTTTTTGGAGAATCTCAGCTACAGTGATTATTGAATCTGTGCATATTACTGGCCACATCACAGTGCTTGTACTTATTGGAGGGATTGGATACTGTGCATTTGTATATTCAATTTCCACAGCCCAACCAATGCAAAAATCACACATTTTGACAGGATAGTTAATGCAATTTTTAAAAATTGTCCAGAAAATGAAATTAGTAGAGATCTTGCAGTCTTTTCATCATCTGAGAGGATGGTCACAAAGTAAGAAAATACTGTGTTAAGTCTTTTTCTGCTTCGAGCAGCTCAACATGGCTGGTGTAATTGAACTGGAAACCAGTGGGCTGCTGCCAACCATGTGCTTCTGAAACTGATCACATGTGAACACTTTTAGGAACTGAAACCCTCATAAGTTAACATTTCCTGAGGGTTTGGAAATTTTCCCAGTAAATACAACCAAAATAAAACACCTAAAAACAAAACAAAACCACCCTAAAAATAAACAATCAAAAAATAAAACAAAAACAACCTCAAAACCAACCCTGCATAGGAGATGGTTAAATACATCAAAAAATAGAGCTTAGTATTTTTAGGATAAGATGTCATCAAAGCCCACCACCATGCTCCTCTTATACCAAGCCTACTTATGAGTATGGAATATCAGAAACCTTAGGAGAAGCATGGGATTTCAGAAATTATGATGATGATTATGGTGATGATGATGATGATGGTGATGATGATGATGATGAAGAAGAAACATTCAACTAATTGCTTTGCATGGGATATTTTCATTTAAAACAGCTGCTACTTGTGAGTCAGAAATCCTTAACATACTGTACTCTCTATTTTCACTGAATTTAAAAGAACAAATAAAAAATCCAGAAATATATTACCCTGACTTTCAGTGTTATTTACGTATTTTGGCAAGAAACATTTAGATTTATTCTTCTTCAGTCAGTCTTGAAAAGTCAGATGGAAGTCTGAAGCACAAATTGTGCTTTTCAGTTTTCTTCTCATCATCTGAAGCTCCTGAAGATGAATACTCTTTCTGAGCCGAAAAGTTAACATAGTCTTAAAGTGGATCAGGCCAATCCCTCTAACTAATTGGGAACATTCTGAGAAACTCTGCTCTTCGCTCACCTACAACTGCAATTACTGAACAATTCTCAGGCTCCTACATGGCACTTAATGGTACCTGCCCCCTTTCAGGTGTAGTCTGTGACCAGAATAAAATGTACTTATCCCACTGCAACAGGGAAATCTTAACCAAACACATGCAACAAGCATGCTTCAGATTGAGGCAATTGTTTTGCACATCCCTCTTTATAGCCATTCTCATTGCGTGTCTGGGTTGAAGTAAGCATTAGAAATGGTTAGAAAAGGAATCAAAAAAGGCTTTGAGTTCTATAAAGTATTGATTATAAAATTAAAAAACTGTTTAAATGGCATGATGGTTAGAATACCTTTCTCACCCCATATCAGCTCAGTTCTGTGACGCTGAGTACAGTTAAGCTGGACGTACAAGTCCTACTGGTATCCTACAGAATCAGAAAAGGATTATGTTAACAGAAAATGGAAAATGGTTAACTCTAACAAAATAAAATTAAGCAATTATTTTTATAGATTGATTTACCTTCTATTTCAAAACCGTTCTATCATCTTCTAATGAATAATAGTTCATAATGACCTGTGATGGAATCTGTAAGCAGGTAGAAGAAGGGAAGTGACATTTGCTCGCCAAATTACAGAATATACAACCAAACAAAAAATAAAAAATCCAGACCAAAAAAATGAAAATTTCTCTCTGCAACAGCTCTCTTTAAGCAAGACATCAAGCTGCCAAAGTGTTACTTAGAAATTAGTGAAATTTTTGAAAACGTTTTGTTTTTATGGAATAGGTCAACTACAAATCAAGATATAAAAGAAAAAAAACAGTCTCTTTGTTCTCAAGAAAATATTAAAGAGGAGTTAGTATATGATCCATCCTTGGCTCACCTGTTACTGAGTCAGTGCTAGAGAAGAAAGCCAGCCAGAGGAAAACATGGCGAAGTAACATTTTATTAACCGTAAAGGGAAATGAACCAATTTGATTTACTTCCATGTATCATGAGTGTTTTGCTTGCTGTTGCTGTTAATAATTAATGACTTTGTTATGGTTACATCCCGGCCTTATTCTGTTCACTGAAGGGAAGCTGAAGAGTGAATGTCCTGAGGGTGTGAATTTCTGCTCATTTCCATGCACAAAAGCCTGTTACTGAATCTCAACATTTTCCTTCTGCTGCTTAAAAAACAAAACAAACAAACAAAAAAAAAACACTCAAAAAACCAAAAGAAACAACAACCACGGAAAACAGAACTTTTACTTCCACTTCTGACTATGAGAAGAGAAAGGGAATGATAGTGAATCCCTTGCTTCATCTGGATAAACAGTTGTGAAGTGTGTTGTTGACAAAGATGTTCTTGTCTCTGACCCTGAATCAATGACTGTGGCTGTGCCATTTCAGACTGTGAAAATGCTCCTGTTTCTCCTCCATCTCCTTTATCTGCCTGAGGCACTTATGGTGACATGCCAGGACACTATATTCAGTGATACAACATTGCCTATTAAGACGAAGAGCCATCAGTCACCATTATCTTCCTGATCATTACTTGGCCATGGCAAATAGTGTCTCTCCACTGACATCCTGGAAATATTGGTGGAAGTGTTTTGCTGAACGCAGTTGCAACAATTGCAGATCCCAAAATTCCTTGCCAGCAAATGTTATATTTAGGAAGCAAAGGAGAGATACTAAACAGTACTCT
Source organism: Mystacornis crossleyi (assembly GCA_013400655.1). NCBI lineage: Eukaryota > Metazoa > Chordata > Aves > Passeriformes > Timaliidae > Mystacornis > Mystacornis crossleyi. Next base: position 8,563 of record VYZQ01037265.1, read on the forward strand.
CTTGCATTCAGCAAACCACTTGAGCAAGGCTGTGGTACAAACTATTCCCCTAAATCCAAGAGGCTCTGTTGCTTCCCCTACCATGTTCTTCCGAAGAAATCTTTCCATCCTCTGTATTTCTCACTCTCTAGTTAAATACTGATGAATGTTTATATGTCTTTGTTTTTGCATATGTGCATAAAATAATTTTGGACCTACTCCTTTTTATAACCCACTCAATGTTTTTGTAAGATCAAAGTTATCTTTTCTGAAGAACTCTTCTCTGACATGTAGGAATTTCATAGGATTTATTGATACTTCTTTCATCAATACTAAAATGCATTAGAAGAAAGGCACAGGACTGGTCACAGGTTACTTTAGTCTACTATTGATCCACAGTGACAGGCCTTGGTAGAAGTTAAGGAAATTGTAGTTATCTGATTCTATCCACGAGATTTTAAGTGGCATGATATCCAAGACAGGTAAAGAGAAAGCCAACTGCATCCTAGGCTGCATCAAAAGCAGCACAACCAGCAGGTCAAGAGAGGGTCCACTGGGAATACTGCATGCAGCTCTGAGATCCCTAGCACAGGAAGGACATGGACCAGTTGGAGTGAGCCCAGAGGAGACCACCAGGTTGATCAGAGGGATGGAGCACCTCTCCTGTGAGGAAAGGCTGGCAGAATTGAGGATGTTGAGCCTGGAAAGAGAAGGCTTCAGGATGACCTAATTGCAACCTTCCAGTACCTGAGAGGCTTACTGGAAAGATGGAAAGCAATTAGTTACAAGAAGCTTGGAATGACTACCTAGCTGTTTGCAAGAGCATTAGTGATAGGAGATGGGAGAATGGCACTAAACTTAGTAGGTTTGGATTACATGTTAAGAAGAAATTTTTTACTGTGAACATGGTGAGGCACTGGAACAGGTTGGCCAGAGAAGCTGTGGATGCTTCATCCCTGGAAGTGTTCAAGGTCAGGCTGAACAGGACTCTGAGCAACCTGGACTAGTGGGAGGTGTCCTGCCCATGTCTGGGGGCTGGAACTAAATGATCTTTAAGTTCTCTTGCAACCTGGGCCATTCTATGAGTCCATCATATTTGTGTTTACATATGATTTTGGCACTGACCTACAGAACCACAAAGGTGACTTTCCCGAGCACTCATCTAACTGTGTTCTTGAGTTAAATATTGCTGAACTGTAGCAAGCCATATTTTCATGTTCTTTATGTAAGTAGCCCTTCTACAAGCTAATCATTGGCAGCCTCGTGACAACACATGAATTAAATCCAGTTCTGGCTCTAGCATCCTTCGCCTTTAGCACTTGATTAAGCCATCTTGTTAGCTCTTGGAGCAGCCATCTGGACACTAATTTGTCACCAGATGTCTTTCTTGCTTCACATGGGATCAGATGATTGAAAAGTACTTTGATAGATTTTCATGGTCACAGATGACAAAATACCTCCAGGAATTTCTATGCCCCTTTTCCTCATCCCGCCTTGTCTTGGTTCCACCTAGGACAAGGCTAATTTTTGCAGTAGCCAGGAGGACCAGGGATTATTTTACACAACCTACATCACTTTTTTGGGAACGGGGAAAGAGATCCCTTCTGGGTCATGTAGTGTGGCAGAGGGAGCAATCGGGTATTCCCTCTTGCCAGGTGTTCCTTAGTAAGCAAGGACATGTGAATTGTTCACCTTTTTTTTGTACACTTTGTCACTCGTATTGTTGTTACTGCTCGTTGTCTCATTTCATTGCTGTTTCCAGTACACTGTACTTATCTCAACCCACGATCTTTACCTTTTGTGCCTCCAGTTCTCCTCTCTATCCCACTGCAGGGGGAGGTGGGGAGTGGGGAGTGATGGAACTGTGCATGGTTTGGAGTAATTCAGTGGAAACACTAAATTGCGGAATACCATTCCTAAACCAAAACACATATTTTTGTGTCAGGACACTGAAAACAGCAGCATCTTTGCTTTCATACTGAGACAAACTCTTCCCTGGAAGAGTTCTAGGGATAGAGGAAGAAGCAGAAAGAACTCACACAAAAATACAAATCTCCATCATTTTAAAATTGCATTCCTTTTTACATGATATGCCTAGAAAAATAAATTTTTCGCATTCAGTTCTACCAATGCTGAAACGGAAGATTTGGATTCCAACAACTCCTTCTTGCTTAATCAAAACACCCATGGAAACATATATTAGCAAGTCTCTTTGAAGATTTCTGTAATATTGTTGGGGGTTGAGAAGG
>VYZQ01037278.1:0-22932 GCA_013400655.1 Mystacornis crossleyi
CCCTCTTGGTTCTGGGCTTTGCTAGCCCGTTCGCAGCATCCTGGTATGATGCAACACTCTTCCTCTTTTCTTCATTTAATTTCTCTCCCTCTCTCTTTCTCTTTCTTTAAGGTTTCATCTACTTGATTTTCTGCATCTCACTCTTTTTGATGCTTCTTGGTACTGACAGTAGAAAATTATGCCTTTTTTTGACATCCCCTGCTCATGTAAATCATACATCTCTCTTTATCTACTCAGTTGCATGGATAAAATTAACATTAGAAGCAGGAAACAATTATCCACTTGAGGCAGGCTTTGTAGGCAGTTCTAAGCACAGCTTATCAAATAGTTATGCTGTTGTAGTATATAGTTACAGATAGGGACTCAGTTGAAGTTGTAAAATTGAAAAAATAATTTACTTTAGGTCACTGCTGTTCAGAAAACTATTATATTATTTTTATTGCTATTTTTAAACACAAAAGAGAGTGAAAAACCTAAACTCCTACCAGGAATACTTATGTATGGACCATTAAGTCAAACTTATGAATCTATCAGGTCAAACAGAGAGAAGGTAAAATGTAGAACTAGAGGGAAAAAAGGATTACCAATCAAATCCTTAGGTTGCCTTTATTCTGAGAGCCCATTTAGCTGTGTGCTGCTGTCCCCATCACTCTGAAGAGACACAGACATCTGGTTTGCACCCTGCCTGAGTTCCTGCTTAGTTAATGGTAATTGGGATGTGTAAAAGCGGTGCATGCATGAATAAGCAGGTAGATCTCAGAACAGCAGGTATGCAAATCCAGGAGGCAGCTGTTCCTGGCTGCAGCTCCACTCGCTTGGGATCCAGTTTGCTGCAGTCCAGGAAAAACAGTAAAGCACTGTCTGTAGAGGCAGCACAATCAGGCCACAATCAGGACGGGAAATCAGGTCTCCAGGGTCCCGTTCTAGCCCTGCCACTGACCTGCATGATCACAAAGAGACCCTGTCTTCTGCTCTTGCTCCCCCAAATCTCTCCCTTCCTTGGATCCAGGCTGTGGCAGCGAAGGGATTGCCTCTCTGCAGAGATCTCTATAGTGCCCACTACAGCGGTCAGCTTCAAAGACTGTATAAAATAGAGACGGAAATAGCAATCAATTAAATCTAAATTCTCCGGTTGATACTGCTTTAAGCCAGTTGAGCTTCCAGACAATTGATTTTCTATAGTTAACAGTGACAAAGGGTTGTAGCAAAAATAAAAACAAAGTAGGAGGGGAAAAAAAAAAAAGAAGAAAACGTTGATTTCCCTGACATTGACCTGCCCTGTCAGGCTGGGACTTGCATTCATCAGTCTCTCGGCTCTTATCTGGTATCTGACATTCTGTGATGAGTTGAAAGCAAAGTAACACAGATGGATGGAGTTCTCTTTTGAAGAACAAAATGTACCGGGAACTGAATTTTCAAGTACATTAGACGTGAAGTTAACTCTTAGATTGAAGGAGCATCTTTTAAAGGAGAGGGAGGAAAAAAATCCCCAGGGACTCAGAAGGGCTATTGGGGTTTCCCTATTGATATGCATCCAAAGTAAGCTAACATTTATTTAGTCCCTGCTACTTCCAGTGTACTCCAGACAATGGCTAATCAATACTCATTACAGAGCTTTAAAAAGGCCAAGTATTCTGGGGTGGTGAGCCGCATCCTCCCAAATAAAACCTAGAGCCTGAGGCTATTTGGCCAGACACCTTCATCCTTGGAGTTTTCCTGACATCAGGACTGGCTGTCCTCCTCCAAGGAACCTACCAAGCCTTATATTCTTCCAGAGGAACAGCTCGGTTTGTAGAAATATCATTTTCTAATGGCACAGGAAGGAATTTCATTCAGGGAATTTTTAATTAGTGAACTCAGACTACTTGAGGAATCAAATCTGAAATGAGAATGAAATGAGGCACTGGCTCACACACCTGGAATTCATCATTATGATCCAGCAGAGGAATCAGCTACTTATGCTGAATTTTAAAGGACCATGAGGGATACAATAGTCCTGTTTCAAACACTCAGCTATGTTCCTACTGAATCCTTGGACTCCTTTTTTATTTTTGAGTTAGATAGTAAATAATAAGAACATCTTTTATATATCCTAGGGCTGTGTGTTTGATTATGCTTGCACATGCTCATGGTGCCAGTAAGTTTTTTTTCAAGGCTTCCTCTTTCAGCCCAAAGATAGCTGTCTTGCTCAGAGAGTTAATTTTTGGGGTGTTTTTTTAGCAAAACAAAAATATAAATAATAATTAATAAGTGGCTCCATGGCTGCCACAGTCTTTTCTCGCATTTACTTGGCACCAAAATTCTTCAAGTGTCCTGCAGGAAGAAGTTCCTTTCAATAATAAATTCAAACCTATAGGAGAAGCCAATCTTTATAGCTACTGGGCCATCATTCTGTATTCTTTAAAATTTTCCATGAGGACTTTCTGTAATTTAAAATAAACTTTAATAAAAGAAACCTCAATGTATTTATTTCTAGTGGTATATAAAGGCCACTCAAATTCAGCAATAAGATATCTTCTGCACACAAATAGTTTAATTATTTTTTTCTAGTGTACATCTTCAGGGTGACTCTCAGAGCTGCTTTTGCTCCTAGATCTTCCACCTGGTAAAATGTGCATGTAGGTGTCTGGCCAGGGGCACAAGCACTGAGGGGAAAAGATCAAAGCCCTAAAATTGTGTCAAACTTTCAAATGCAAATTACCTTCCATAACGCTGCTGAGAACAAATCCTTCATTATCACCATTCTGTGAAAGGCTTAAATTAGCCTGAATTAGCTGAAAAGAACAAGGGAAAGAAAGCCATCTATCTTCCTGTGAGTTTTATTACCCTTAGATTTATTTGGCTAATGGTTTGATAGCCCACTAATCCAAATATCTGCATAACATATTCTCCAAATGATCCATAAATAAAATATGTTATCACATAATGTTGCTATTAAAGTGAGACCTGTGACAATAGATTTAAAAATGAGCACTTACAATCAAGCCACTCTTTTTCACTGCCAAACTATGAGCTACTGTGATCGATATAATAGCAATAATCAACTGGCTTCTCAGCTTGAATCACATTTAGGGGCATTTTTAATGTACACTTCCTAAACTGTGTGTTCTCCAGATAGATGCTGTACCCATCTTTACTATTGGTTGTCATTTTGCAAACATAATTACTTTCCTACGAAGTACTATGTCTTGGGGTTTTTTCCTCATGGATAGTTTCAGTGATGTAAGAGTGTTTGAACAATCTAATTGACTAGAAAAGCAAGAGTTATAAACCCCCACAACTGCATTATATTTTATTTATAGGGGAAATCCTAGCACTATATTTTGTTAAATGATCAACTGCAGAGAGGTTTTGTTAAATGAACCTTATTTGGAACTTGAAAGAGGACAGGCTGCTTTCAGAAAGCTCTTGGTTGGGTTGGACAAGGCAGTGTCTGAGAGAAGCTGGCTGGGGCCCCTGAGCTCTGTAAATGTCCTCGTGTGGGTCTGGTGAGACTTCCCAGAACGTCTGTGCTGGTAATTTCTATCTCCACCATGGGCATTTTGTACCTCATTGTCTCTTCTGTTGGTCAGATTTTTAATATATTCCCCTCTGAAACATTCATCCTGTCACAGTCACTTACATGGGTTCTATTCCGAGTTATGTCCCCAGTTAATCACAATATACAAACTCGGGTCTTTTCCCCAGGAGTGAGTAACAAGGTCGTAAGATTTCCAAGAGGGCTATACAAGGTCATATGGATACCCACACGGATTGTGGCATATGAATGCAAGGCTCACAAGCTGGGAGCAAATGAATTTGTTTATTGCAGAGTTAAGACAGTACTTACACGCTTAGTGTGAGAATCTCTGTTGAGTCCTTTGCACGCAGCCCGGTTGCAGGCCTGTAATAAATCTGTCGGCTTGACTGTTAGTTTCCTCAAGGTTTGCAGGCTTCGAAGAAACAGGATGCCTTTCCTGTTCTTAGATGGTGTGTAATCTACTTTCTTCTGCAGAAAGAAATTCCCAGGAATTTTCTGCAGTGTCAGGCTTGTTTCTTTCTCACCATGGATGAAGACCCTACAGCTTGGAAATCTCTCTGTTCACTGTCATGTCAAAGCAGCTCCGAGTCTTTGGCCTCTGTAGTGAGAGTGGCCTAGCCATTGTAAGACACTAATGATTTTCGATAGCAATTCTGAATCTGGACTTATGGCTTCCCAGCACAAAGTGTTTGGTTTTGTAATAGAAAAGAAAAAATATCCCACACTTAAATTGCTGGCATCTTACAAGGTAAATATATTATCACAAAGAAGTTTTTGCAAGATACACACCACCATTATTGGAAGCAGTATAATATTCTTGATGGATTTGTTCAGTTCTCTGTAAAAATTCAAACATTTTCAATGCCAGAGCCACATGCCCATTTTACAGCTATATTCTTCAGCTTATCATTGTGGGCAGAGGAACATTATCTCTGTAAGACCTCAGTGGCGAGCTGTAGATAACAGAACAAGCAAAGAATTAGTGGCCTTTTAAATTTTTTTTATTAAATATGTGAGGTTGTTATACAGAAATCAATATATTATTATAGGATAGTTTTCAGCCCACTTTCCAAACCACTAACACCGGAGATTACAATGTGGAAGGTGCTGGAATAGTAGGTTCTTGATAAAGGTTTGTTTAGTAAATAGAAACTTGGCCTTTGAAGATGAAAAAGCCCACCACCAACCCTAAATAGAAAATGTCACTCTTCATCCTGCTTGCTTTCATTAGTATATCTCAGAACCCTTTATCTATGTGATTATTGTAGTTTTCTTCTGATATTGCTAAAAAGAATATTCTTAGAACAGAACAGCAGAATAACATATTCTATGAATTTTTACCATTACCATACTAAAAACCATAACAGGTAGCAACTGACTGTAATGCTGGGGAAAAACAAAAATATTCCATCAATTGAAAACAATATTTTTTTAGAAATCACAAACAAAAATCACGAGGCTACAGCTTTTCCCAAATATCCCTATTGCAAATTCTAAGCAATCTGCAAGAAGATTAGGGATTTTTAGAAAGGGAAACAAAGCAACATTCTCTTTGATGATGGTGTTTCAGTAGACACCAGAACAAAGGTGTATTTCTGCTTGGAGATGTGTGAGCACAAACCCATCACCTCCCCTTGGACTTGATAGGAAGAACACCCACAAATCCCACCCATCTCATGATAAAAAATAAACACAGAGAACACAAATCACTGCTTGAAATCATGATGTAAAAACTCGTATTTTTCAGGTTAAAAGGTAATAGAAAAGCAGGAGTAGATGTTGGGCTGTGCATGCCTCAATAAAAATTAGGGTGGGAGCCACACACAGGGAGGACTGGTACACAGTTTGGCTGGGTTCGTACAAAGGAAGAGCTGCTGATCTGCAGGCTTTGGGCCTTCCCAGTGAGTTGTACCAAATCTGGCGACACAAGTGCTTGGGAATTCAGGATTCATATTAGCCCTACTGTAGTATTTCCTGCTCTTCTGTTGTATTTCCTAAACTTCTCTGTAATATCAGCATTACCCTTCTCAGTTTTTTGAGAAGGCAAAGATTTTACAACCTCATGTACCCCTCCTGCACCCTCCATATTTTTTGGTGTGACTGACAGCCAAAGACAGCCCACATCACACCTCAGGGAAGCACATGTGACCTGGCTGCCCAGCAGACTGTCAGCAGAGCCACTGCCGATTTCTTTCCATCAGGAAGGCATGGCACTAACTGGCAGAAACCAGACTATATTCTACATTTCTAACTGGCAGGTCTGACTTGGTAAAGAAGCCATTCAATAATTAGAAAAACTAGCAACACATTAGCCTGGAGATAAAGACCTGTAACGCTCCTGTGCAGTAGGTGCACATGTGGGTGTCATTCTTGAAGCCCTTTGTTCCATTAACAGGTTTTGAGGATTCTGAGACCAAGTTCAGGACTCTTTCCCACCCAGATGTAGATAAAGCAGTGAATTTAACTCCCGTGCAGAAGGTTCAAAGAAAATGTTTACAACACATTGCAGTGGGCTGAGAGACAGAGAAGCTGAAAGGCTAAAGCTGCTCTGGGACCTGGCATTCCTGTTGCACTGGAAGACAGCCTGAACTCAACCTCAAATGGGGCCACAAATGTCATGTTTTTCCAGCCGATAAAACTTGGACTGTTTCTAGGGTTGGGCTTACCTTGTCTGTTTGTTATTATGTGATGTCACTGCCAGAGCAACACTGGGATGTTGGGATGGGGGAAGAAGACAGCATGTAAGGGTTCATCTAGTTTGCCCATGAAATTATCCAAAACAGACCACACTCAAGAGTTCCTTCTACTATGTGCCAAACAATACCCCAAACTTACCACAGATCCAACCTTTGTTAAAAGTATTTGGTGAGACAACTAACAGGGCTTCAAGCTCATGCTGTGGAGGTGCTCTAGCAGAGCAAATTGCATTTTAAAGTAAGATATTAAAATAACAAATACTAATGTAGAGCTACTTCTACACAATGCTGGTATTAAAAATATTCCTGATTAAGTTATTTTCCTTCCTTGATTTTTATTCAGATAGCTAATTAAATGTAAATATCCATCAAGAATTTTAACCTGTTTTTAATGAGCATAATTTTCAAAGGTATGTCCCCTTTTTCAGTTGTGCGCAGTCTCCGAAGTGACAAAACCTCTACAACTTGGTCAAGGGAAATTGGGGCAGGGGTAGAGACAAGGCCTGGGCTTAAAAGAACTTCTAAAGTTTCATATGTGATTAATCTTAAATTAAGTTCAGTACTGATAGCAGCTACAGTGCAGGATACATGAGCAGAACTGTGTAGAGGGGTTCTGTCACCCATGGTAATTTTGTTTTCTTGAAACAGTTAAAGTGTTTTGTTTCCTGAAGGAAAAAGTGCTAAATCTAGCGCTGAGTTTATGGTTTCGTCAGTAGCACTTGGGTTTACAACAACTTCCAGTAATATTTGAACTGCAGTTTCCTTTTATCCGCTGTTAGAATATGGCAGGGCCTGACACCCTTTTAGACATGAAAAGACTATCTTGTCTCAAGTAACAGCTGCCATTAGTCTCTTTCACCACTCCATTTCCAAGCACCTTTCTTGACATAAGAGCACGGAGTCAAGGATGTGCAGATCCTAAAAGTTAAATAATCCCCTTCTCAAATTAGGAAATTTCTTGGTTAACTAGCAATATTTATTGCATCCATCAAATTTTTGTGTTTGTTGAGCAGGTTCACATGTGGATAAGTATTTCAATAATCTCTACCAATGGAAAAATGACAGTAGGATACAGACACATCGAAAGGTGGTCTTTTCTTTTAAATTATATATATTTTTGAGCTATGTATATACTCCATGTAAACAGCATTTATTTTCCTTTCTTGTTGATTGTGAACCTGAAGTAGAGTTACAATCCTAAGGAATGCCAAGTAAATGTTTCCCTTTGTTAAGATATGCTTAACAAATGAGATGCATTTAACTAACATTTAATACTGTTTAGAAGTGGAAATAATGATATTTATACTGCTAAGACAGAACCTATGGCTCTGCTCTGTATCTGAGCATCTTTCAAGCTAGAAGGACGACATGAGGAGTGATAGATTAGGTAAAGTACTTGGGCTGGGACAGTGGTTGTGCAGATAACCTTTCAGAAAACTACTTTTAAGAACGATGAGCCCCTTACCTGCCCCACCTCCATAGTAGGTATATTTTTATTACTTTGTATAAAGCACCCTGGTACAGCCTATTCAGACAGATCAGGAAAAATGATAAATGAAAATCTATTCAGGCGCATGAGGTTGGTGAATCAATTGATTTATTCTTACAGACAGTTTAACATTATCCTGTAGAAATATTCCCTGCAGAAGAAAGTTATGTTACACCCCCTCAATTTATTTAAACATCATTCTCACAAGTGTGAGAGGTTGCAAAGCAGTCAGCAGAAAAAAAGCTCCAAAGAAAAATCATCCCTAATCCTTAGGCTGAGTAAGTTACATAAAAATGAGAAACCAAAACACTTTAAAAACTGTAATTACCCTCCTGTAATGAATCACAAGTTTAATTCAAGCAACAATCACCCCAATGATAAATGTTTTTATTTGCTGCAATGAGCAGCCACAGTCTAAATACAGGGAGCATCCTACACAGTTGTTTTTTCACATCTATTGCTGCTTCCCAAGCAGTGGCAGAAAACTGGCACAAAATTTGGATGCATTACATATGAAAAAATTGAAAATTCTCTGCTTTTCATGCTTGAACAGTACTTGTGAAACCAGATTAATTAGCAGAAAAATCAGCAACATAACATTTTTTCCTCTGCAGTTCTTGATATCTTATATCTCATTTCTGACTTTCATCACCCACAAAGTATGAACTTGTCGTAACTCTGAGGCAGCATTTTCATCTCCACATTCATTAAACAGTCATCCCAAGCAGATTTGAAAAACAAAAGGATTCCCTCCAAAAGCTATTCTGGCTCCCCAATTCTAAAGAAAGCTCTAAACCACAGGAATCCACACATTGTGGGTGAAACTGCATGATCCCCCCAACAAAAGAGCACATTCCCATACCTTGGGAGGGAACAAAAGCGAGTTTGTTCACATGATGTTGGCATTTTTATTAATGAAAATTTAAAAACTCTTGATTTCAACTTTCAGTATTCAAAATCATCAGCAAGGAAGAAAAAAAATTATACATAACCAAGAGCAATGTCTTTCCACAAAAAAACTCCTCACTCAGATCTCTCCATTACTGTCAACTGAATAAGGAATGGCATGGGGGCTGGAATTAGATGATTTCAAGTTCCCTTCCATCCAAATCATTCTGTCATGCTACGGATCTCCCCATCTACAGTTCCCAGGTGACTCTTACTCTCCTTCACAATACTGTCCTTCCAGCTACCCTCTCACATCAGCTGGGTGCTTAACATTCTCCAGAACAGAAAGACCATCTTCAAAACTGAAAATGTTTCCAATATTTTTGATTTTTTTCTAATTTCTAAAATACATTTCTCATTTTGAAAATCAAATATAAATAAAAACTTACCCTCGACCCACAGAGTAAAGTAAGAAGCTTCCATTTTGGCTAATTATAGACTATTATCTATAAGCTACCGATGTCTTCCTTAAACACATCTGGAATTCAGCTTCCGAACTTGGTCCTTGGCCATTTTGAAGAACTGACATTTTCACTAAGGCACAGATATTCTAAACTTCTCTTGTTTACAACGTATCTTGGCAAAAGTCATCTTCCTTCTGGCTGGTGCACAGAAAGACTTACAAACACTTAAATATAGACAAGGAGGCATTCCTTCAACAGGCAACTGTTGAAGACAACTTCTTTTGGTCTATGATCAGAGATTGCTTCTATTATAAAGAAGTAGGAAGAGCACCTTCAAAACTATAATTGTACTCAAGTTTCCCCTTTAAAAAAACCACAAACATTTATATATTATTCAAAGATTTTTCAATAGGATAATTAAATTTTCTGTAACTTAACTTTCACTTGATTATGAATTGAAGTGAATGTTATATGGGATTTCAACCTGCTTTAAGAAAAAAATGCCCTAAACTATAACTGTTTAATTAAAACAGTCATCAAATTTCCTTAAATAAGGTATGACAGCCACAAAATCAGAGTATCCTTTCATGGCTTATTCCACTCTTTGGAAGAGGCACACCCCCCACAAAGAACAGGTTATTATGGAGCATGGCAGATGTAAATTTAACTACCCTGCAAGGCACATCTGCTGTGCCTCTCTTTGGTCCTTCAGAGATCATCAACACAACCAGAAACACAGGATTTCAAAACCCATTTTAAAACTTGTAAAACTAAGTTAGTGGAACAGAATGGAGAATTTCAATTTAAAAATGCTGCATCACTTTGTCTTATTAGGAGAACCCAACAGCACTGCAGGAACTATTCTAGTAAGTCTGTTTTTATAAGCAAGACTAATAGCTGTACACAAAATCCTTGTAATTGGTTGGGGAAAAAACCCTTTTTCCTAAATAAATCTCCCTTATCCTTATATATTGTATTCTGATGCTTATGTATCAAGTTGAGAATGTAAACATAACCAGAATGACTGGATACTGCCTGTACAATCAACTGTTTGGTATTTTTGTTAACATTTTAGTTTCAAACTTCAGCTCCAGTGACAGCACTTCCTGTTCATCAAAACTGTGTTTACAGAAAATTGATAGAGCATCCTGCAGAAACTTTATGAAAGAACTCCTCAAGAACTGACAGTTAACTCGGAGTTAACAGATAAATAATGGTCATCATAACCTATTTTGTGGAGAACCTAATTGATTTTGATTCTTCCTTTCAGTCTCTCAGACAGGGGAAGGGGACTGTCTGCCCACATGTAAGTCAGAACAGCACTTTTGTCTTGCTGTGTGGGATCAGAACCCAATCTCTCCACTGGTTGCTCTGGACTTTGGGAACAATTAACTTCCTCTACAGAGAATGGTTTTGGAGATACCTGCACTGAGAAACTATTAACAGCTTTCTTTAAATTGGTCGTTTTCTTCTTCCCTTTAATTTTAAGGGCTGAGTTACTGTTTGTCCTTTTGCTAGTAACAACACTACTCTTTTTCTTTGTGAAACTTTTTTTAAATTGGCCAGGGTTCAGCTGCCTTTTCTGCTGCTCATAAACCAGGATTTTATCCATGTGCCCATCATCACTGTCTTCGCTAGAGGAGCATCTGTTCTGACAGACACTCTTTTTAGAAGAAGCTTTCCAAGTAGTTTCAATACAAGCTTCTTTAATGTGACAGCCAGTTACATCTGCTGGCTTCTGAGACAATGGAAGCATTTCACACCCAGGATGAAGTGTCTCTGTTGTTTGCCCACTGAAGGCTAGAGATTTTGAACTGCTTATATAAGGGCCTTTTTGCACCACTTCAGCCAGAATGTCAGCTTTTTTGTACTCATCTTGATAGATATGCACACTGGATTCACTTGCAGAGTTTTCTGAGAGAACATTTTTACTTTCCTGCACTGGTTTATTTAATTGACATGAGGAAGAGACATGATTCCTATCAGGATTCAATGTTTCTTTTGTTTGTTTAAAACATTTCAAAGACTCCAGTTGCAGTACATCTTCAGACAAAGGCTGTGATGGAATTGGAGCCTTCTTCAGTATTCGTTCACTTAAAGACCACTCCTGAAGTTGTTCCAAAGCATCATTTGAAAATAAATCATCTTCACTCTCTGAATGTGTATCAGACTGTGTAACATCAGAATATTCTGAGCTACTTCTTACTGTTTCATGACCTAGTGGATGCGAGTCTTTTATGCATGTGGTTAAGTCAGCTGCTGGACCATGGTCATCACCTCCATGGGCTGGTGAAGTGCTGAAGGAGGTTCCTTTCCCATCAGTAGTCCTCAGCTGCAGACCAGCTGGTACAGAGGAAGAGGATGATATCCCTGAATACTTAGTGCTTTGTGAAGGTAGAGATGAGTCAGCAAGAGCAGCTGCTGGCATGTGAACTGTTGTTATGCAGGCAGCTGCAGCTAATGCTGCATCTTTTGATCCAGTACTTCTCTGCTCTGTGTGATCTTCTGGGGGAGCTTTTGTATCTGACATGGAGCGTTGCACAGGAAGAATTCTGTACGTCTGCTTTAAATTAATTTGAGACAGAAGATTGGTAACTTCATCATAAGCATTTGATAATTCCTTTCCTTCTGGTCTGTCTTTCCTGTCTGGAAAAAAATAAGAAAAAGTGCACTCTGAATAGCATATAAATCACAGTTCAGACTTCTTAGGGCAAAAGTATAGAATAGTAAGATTAAAGCACAGTCCCTGCAAGGTATCATGACCTCATCTTGTTTTGGCATGATATTGTTTAAGAGTGGGAAAAATGTTTTTCGCTTTTTTTGCAATCTGGCAAGACCCATAAATTCATAAGAAATAAGCTTCTGGACTTACTTTTCTGTTTCTTCTGAAGAGTTTCTGACTTTTCCACTTGATAGAGAGCAACAACATCAGGATAAGCAGCCTGAAACAAAGACTCTTCTTCTACCGTAACTACAAACAACTCCACAGGCTCATCTTCTGGATCAACATAATGTTCTGAAAAAATAGTGAATGTACTTTTGATATGACTATTCACACATCAAGCAGGGAGTGAAAAAAGAAACAGCGAAGGTTTGAGTACAAAGAAGGTACATAAATAGTATGATATTTGAGATTTACCTACAAGTGAAGTCTTTTCTTCCCGCCAGTCTCCTGGTACAAATGAACACACTACAGGGAGGGGTCTGGCAGTGTAGAAAATTTTCTAGCTAGTAAATAGGAACAGCTTCAAGTACATAGTGAAATAAGGTATGAAATACACAGTTCAGATGTTATTAATTTGTACCAGAAAAAGTAGCTGGAGACTGAGTCCCTTGCTTTCTAGGTAAACTTTTTTCTCTTTGAAGCATTGTACAGAAAGAGCAGTGCACATTTCAGGGTATGTGAAATTTGATGCACAATTTTCTGTTGTTTCCACAGAACAGTTTCCAATCTTGCCAACATTTCATTGCCTCAGAATGTTGCCAAACTCTTGTCCTCTTTAAAGCTTGATTTTATCTTTTTGTATGAACTGTTTTATTCCATAATGTACACAGAAACCAGACCCACCTGGTTTTTGCCATTCAATTTCAAAACAAGGAATTCCATTTTTAACACGTGTCTTAACAATCCTGTAAGAAGAGAAAGTCCATTAAATTACTTAAATTTAGACTTAAATATAAACATATTTCAATATACTAATTTGGAATGATTCAGAGAAAAACATCTTCTTGTTAAACTGAAATTACTACACCTTTTAAAAAAATATAGTACTCTGTATACAGTGAAATTTGGAATACAGATTTAAGCACTGAAACATTTTTTATTTCTTTTAACATTTGGAAGAGCATTTACACAAAATAAAAAAGCTTTTGTGTACCAGACAAGCACAATGCAGACTCCTACAAACATCAGTTTGGTATTTTCAGCTGACCTGCCTGAAAGACAGGTCCTGCTTGACCAATCTGATCTCCTTCTACGACAGGGTGACCCACTCAAGGGGATGAGGGAAAGGCTGTGGATGTTGTCTGTCTAGCCTTCAGTAAAATCTTTGATGCCATTTCCCACAGCTTTCTCCTGGGGAAAACTGGCTGCTCATGGCTGGGATAGGTGCACTGCGTTAAGAACTGTTTGGATGGTCAAGCCCAGAGAGGGGTGGTGAGTGGAGTTACATCCAGCTGGAGGCCAGTCACTGCTGGGGCTCCCCAGGGCTCATTCTGGGGCCAGTCCTGTTTAATGTCTTTATCGGTGATCTGGATGAGGGGATCAAGTGCACCCTCAGTCAGTTCACAGACAACACCAGGTTGGGCAGGAGTGTTGATCTGCTGGAGGGAAGGAAGGCTCTGCAGAGGGACCTGGACATATGGTCTGCATGGTCCAGATGGTCCATTCCATTCCATCTGGACAGGCTGGATTGACGCTGAGGCCAACTGTATGAGACTCAACAAGGGCCAGTGCTGGGTCCTTCCCTTGGATCACAACAATCCCTCCAGTGCTACAGGCTGAGGAAGAGTGGCTGGAAAGTAGCCAAGAGCAAAAGGATCTTTCGTCAGCAGTAGCTGAACATCAGCCAGGTGTGCCCAGGTGGCCAAGAAGGCCAATGGCACCTGGCCTGTATCAGCAACAGTGTGGCCAGCAGGACTGGGGCAGTGATTGTCCCCCTGTCCCACTGGTGAGGCCACACCTCAAATCCTGTGTCCATTTCTGGGCCTCTCACCACAAGGGGTGGTACTGGAGCATGTCCAGAGAAGGGCAATGGAGCTGATGAAGGGTCTGGAGCACAAGTGTGAAAGGAGCAGCTGAGGGAGCTGGGGGCGTTTAGTCCAGGGGGGACCTTACAGCTCTCTGCAACTGCCTGAAAGGAGGTTGCAGCCAGGTGGGGTTCAGTCTCTTCTCCTAAGTAACAAGAGATAAGACGAAGGAAATGGCCTCAAGCTGTACCAGGGGAGGACTAGATTGGATATTAGGAAAAATTTCTTCATGGAAAGGGTTGTCAAGTATTGGAAAAAACTGCCCAGGGAAATAGTTGAGCCACCATCCCTGGAGATACTTAATTTAAAAGACGTGTAGATGTGGCACTGAGAGATATGGTTTAGTAGTGGACTTGTCAGTGTCAGTTTAATGGTTGGACTTCTCGAAACTAAACGATTCTATGATTTTAACATACTAATGGCAGAGAAAGCTGTGTCCCTGGACAATAATTACAGGGTCATTTGTATCTAGCATGGAAAAACTACTAACCTTCTTCCAATAAAAGAATCAGGGAGGAAGGGGGAATTTAGGTTTCATTCAGAAAACGAAACCATCAGATAAAGTTAATGTAAGTCACAATTCCCTTCACATGGTGAACTTCAGATTTGCCAATAGACACTGTAGATTCTAGAAGTTTACTTAAGTTTAAGAAAAGATTGAATCATTAAAAAAATAAATTACATGGGGGGCTGATAGAATAAGAAAATACTAATTTTGGCTCAGAAAATTCCTGAGTTACAGAAACGTGGATGGTGGGAATTATTCTGGGAGAAAGTAATTACATAGTTATATTTCTTTTATCTCCCTGCATGTCCATTTTTAGTAACAGTATACTTGGCCATTTTTACATTCCTAAATGCAGCAGTCATGAATGAAATGGAGTTTTGACACATAATAAAATGACAGCTGGTAGGTCTGATAAACAATCAGAGACTACAACAATCTTCAGATGCTAATTTCTAAGCCTGAGCTCTTATTTTGAGACACAGAATTCAATTAAATTTCTGCTAAGAACCTGAGCAGAGGACCTAGTCAGATCCAAGAAAACAGAACAAGTAAGCATAGGAGAACACAAGCACTGCCAGTTAGAATGAAAGGAAACTGCTCTATGTATTACTTTGTGCAGCAGTAGTAGAATTGGTGCACTGATCTAAACTTTTACCTCTATTCAAAACAAGCACAAAGCCTGAAACAAAGATGGAAGAAAACCATACTTCCATTTTTTACAGAAAAACCTTGTGGTTTTTCTCCGTCAGCAGAAATAAACATATTAAGTTCAAGAAATCAAGCTACATTACCGTATTGCCTGCAGTTGTTTTGAGTCAATGTATCCAGATTTTCTCTGGATCATATCATAACGTGTCAATAGTGCTAACAGCTTCTTACAAGCATAATGTTTGGTCCATTCCATCTTCTCTGAGGCAAATATCTGTTCATATAAAAAAAAATCCCAAACGTTAAAACTTTCTTTATTCTGTTATATATCATGCATACATAGTTACCTAGTTGGGACTAAATAATTAAAATATCTAGTGTGCTTTTATACATTAGTGTAATGCCCAATGATACCTCACTGCCAAGTGAGGAAACAGCCATCCCTACCAGGGCACATTCATCAGCTGCCAGTGACAAGCCAAGGGCACAGCTGTGTAGTGGCAGCAGCAGGGATAAGACAGTTGTTAAACAGCTTGTCAGACTCACATCAGCTCTGCAAGGAGCTGTGAAAGCTACGGATTTCACATGTGAGAATGAACATGGACTCTCACTAAAGCCACATTGTTTAACTGTGGTCTACTATACTATCCATAACTCTTACATCATCATCAATCCCAAAAAATGAAACATTGTAAGAGATCTGATTTTGCCAATTAAAAAAAAAACAGTAAAAAGCCTCCCTAGAAAACAATGCCAATGTGCATATATTAACACCCTCAGCCCCATCGGGTAATACTGGACAACGAAAAACAAAATGACGACAAGGGAGCTTTCTTTCTTCCACTTTTCTATCCACCTATTTACAGCAACTGATTTTTTCCAAAGTCTTCAATTTTAAGCTTTCAGAACAGTGAAAGATGTATATTAAGATGTTGTAGTAAGATTCTTTGATTCTTATTTCCAGTAAAATTACCAATGAGTATCACAATAATTACAGATGCCTTCCTTAGTAATTAAACAGACTACAAAGCTGAATATCCAATATTTTGTTACATACCTGAAAGGACAATAAATTTGGCCTCTGACATTCCTTTATGTTGATCAATTTATTTTTGTTTACAAGAAACTCTTGGATAACCTTGAGATAAAACATAAAAGAGACAATTTAAGAGAGGGCAGAAAACTGAAATTTCAACTAATTGATTAAAAAAACTAGTATTTAGTAGGCTTGTCTGTTACCTCAGAGAATGGAAAGCCCTCACAACTCTTGGCTTTTCTGCAGGTAAAACAAATATGTTAGGAACTGAAAGCAAATGGGAAAAATGCAGACTCTAAATGGTCACCCTGCACACAAATGCAGGGACAAGCAGTTAAATTTTCAGGCCGTTCCTACTTTCTGATACTGTCCTCCACTGCATTTGCTTGTTTCACTCGCTCCAACTGATGCCACGCACAAGGGCAGCAGCATTTGGAGTCACTGGGTTTGCAGGATCTCACACTTTCACAGAATTTACATCCATTGTGCTCGTGTTCCTTGTAAGATCCTATAGCAACAGACACACAAAGTGAGGAGAAAAGGGGTTTCCAAAATCTCCAAACCTATAAAGCCGCTATCACAAACACAAAGCTCAGAACATGTATGAATCTGATGTGAATAGCAGCTGTGAGCAGATCTGAGTGCATTAGCTGCATTTATGGATCTACAGTAAAAACTGACAAAGACATGCAGGCTTCCATTTTTCTGAAGATTTTTTTTCCCTCAACAGTTTCAGAGCTTAAGCTGGAAACTTACTATCTACAAACTACGGAAGTAATGTGTGATAACCTGGAAAACATATGTAAGTAATATATTTGAATCAGGCTTTTCCTTTGCCAAATGATGGGTTTGAATGAGTTCACTGATGATACCAAAGATGATACCAAAATGAGGGTACTTAGGATTAATTTATTTTTAAGAAAACGCTGCCACAAACCCCATCAATGCTAATGAGGTTTGGTCCTCCTGATGCAGCACCAACTCAGGCAACTAAAGAAATAGCAGCTAGGCAGTATCGAGTATAACACGCTATCTTTACTGATTATGTTAGAAAGGCAAATATCTGGGATCCCACAACAGCATTGTGATAACATTCCATCTAGTTTCTAGTCATCTAGTTCCACATTTGAAGAAAAGTAGTCCCAAGACTTAAAAGTGTTTATAAAAGGGTACACATACACAATATTGAAAATGTGAAGATGGAAGCTGAAGTTTTAACACTAGTAGTAAAAAACCGCATAACCCAATAAAAAAAACAAAACCCATCACCCCTCCCCCCATTAAAAAAGTAAACAATTAGTCAAGAAATACAGTTCAGCACTTTCCACACTGACCTGGATGATGGCACTCTGAACAGTGAATTACCCTTTTAACAACCACAGGTGGATTATTATCATACTGAAATTGTTCCTTCCACTGCTCAAACCTAAAGGGATGATGTTAAAAGGATCAAGAAATATTTTTAGCTTTCACACCTGAAACACTGAAAAGCAATCTCTTTATACTTCTCAAGCATCTATCCAAGAAACAGTTTTCCAGCCTATGAAACAGGGTTCTTTTACAGTACATTATGTTGGATTTCTAGTATTGACATACACATTATGATAACAAACATAGAAAGCACTTGGTATCTCAAATCCTTATCCACAACCCAATTAAAAGTCTCTCATCAGTCCTTACAACTTTCGCTCCAATATATCAACATATATCAGCTAGCTCAAGAGCTAGGAGCCAGCTAATGTTTAAAACAAATAAGAGACTTTGCCTAGCAAAACACCCAATTCCTTTAGCAAACATAAGGTAAGGAATGTGGTAATATCCTCCTTAAATTAAAGTATTACAAATATTGTCTTGGAGCTGAAGTACATACTATTAAGTCTTTGAATAAAAAAGTACTTACGTAAATTTCCATTTTACCTTTGCAGTAAGTTTTGACCTCGCAGAGTCTCAATTAACTTTAAAGCTTGCTCCTTCCCAACTCCTGGAACCCCCTATAGAGAAATATGAAACATTATTTAATTACAAACAAAATATTCATGTTCTTACAAAAAACACCTTTATAACATTATGGAGAGCAATCACAAAAAGTGATTCCAGATGTTGAGAATAAATTGAGAAAAATATTTTTGACCAAGTTCTAAGGGCAGAGAAGATGACAGATTGCAGTTGTACTGCAAGTGTAACACACAAGCTGTCCTTATGCTCAGTAGCACCCCAGATAGAACAAGGCAAAGAAAGAAGGAGAAAGTAGTAATAAAATAAAAGATTCAGAATAGAGAAGTTCCAACGAAGTGGTGAAACACTGGCACAGGTTGCCCAGAGAGGTGGTGGATGCCCCATTCTGGAAACACTCAAAGGTCAGGTTGGAATGGGGCTCTGAGTGACCTGGTTTAACTGAAGATGTCCCTGATCAGTGCACGGGGGTTGGACTAAGTGAATTTCAGACGTGCCTTCTGACCCAAACTATTGTATCAGTCTATGATTTAAAACACACATATTACTTTCCAGTTCTTCTTTCCATCTTTACCCAATTTGCCAAGAATCAGTACAGCCAAATATAAAGATTGCATTGAGTGTATTTTCTACAGCATCATTACATATAGATCTATACTTGTTCAGCTGTAATGGCAGAACTGAATACATGCAACCATATAAAATAAATCTACATTCCAAACCAAGTCCTCACTGGACTACAGTCGGACATTCAAGTAGAATCATATACTCAGCTTCTGCAAAGAAAGCATTATTTTGATGTATTTTCACCAAAAGAAGTGCAATTACAGCGTGATCTTCTCCAAGCCACTCTCCATTCCCAAAGCACTCCTGTAATTCAGATTTCCTAATAAGTTTCTGTCTTCATCTACTTTGCTGAGCTGCAATAACTCAAAGGACCTATCTGACATAATTGCAACACTTTAGCACTATGTAAGAACCTGGCATTCCAGGAGCTGCTCTGGTACAATAACCACTGATTATCCACTGGTTTATTTACTCCCTCTCTTTACACAGTAGTAACAAACTTCTCAAAGATTCCTGTAACAGAAGCAAAATTAAAAAACAAAAAACAAAAAACAAAACAAAACAAAAAAACCCAACAAAACAAACGCCCCAGCAAAAATAATGAAAGGTTTATGGTTTTCCAGCAGTATCAGTTGTTTAAAGGACAGTTTTATCAAACTGGGGCACAATTATTTAAGAATAACTAGATATCCACTGTAAGCCTGAATGGGAGCAACCATTGCTTGGAGTCACTACATGATAAACTGTATGGAAATCAAGTTTCATCCCACTTCTTTTCCTTTTCAAATAGCCATTACAACGGCTTCGATTCAAAGTCTCAAAATGAAATTCAAGAGGTTACATGAAAGAAAAAAAAGAAAAAAGTGAAGTGAGTGAGATTTCTCTCAATTAATTAGATAAACTTACAAAGATCACTTCTAATTCTTTGTAAATTACCTATTTACAAACCATGGAACAGGAATACATCCCAACTGCATCCAGAACCACCTTTACTAATAACTACAGCTCAAAACCATCACTACTAAGTCTTTCAAACAGCAGACACAAAGCCATTTTTTCTCATTTTCTATGGCTACTCTGCCAGGGATGCACTTGTTTGTGACTTGTTACAAAGCATTCTCACAAAAAATGGAGTTCGAACTTTGGCTCAATGTAACCAGCATCTGAACTTTTGCCTTCACCTCCATTATAGGAAAGGTTTGGAACAATACAAAACAGTCTTAGACTGATATTCACGAATCACTTTGAGTATCTTTAGCCTTTCACAAATAGAATTTACCGCGACTTACTACGCGTATTCTACTGGATCTCAGTGATCATGCACTGCATACAGCTTTGCCAGCACGCACATCTCCCTGGACACTGCGTTGTTCTTCAAGACAGCGTAAGCACCTAATAAAAAATAATTACACTGCTTACCTTTGGGAGATAATCACAGCCCAGAAGAACTGCTAGCCCAATCAAAGATTCCCGGTCACAACCAAGTTTCTCCTTAATAGAGGACATTGTGTAACAGTCAAGATGTGGATCCTGCAAGAGAAGTTTATTGCATATTATTTCTCTTACATCAGGGAAGGAACTGCTCTGAGTCACATTCAGTTGTGATTGCTTACTCACCCCTATTCACCCACACCAAAGGAATCTTTGAAGGGTAAAGTGACTCAAAACCAAAATGAAAACTTGATTAACATGAATCAAAACATAAGCCACTGCCTTTTTCCTCAAAAACAACAACAACATCAAAAAAATCCCTACACAAACCAATGACCCAAAGTGATCCATTTTTCCGGAACAGATGACAGTGAAAGACACACACCCACAGATTTCTTTTTTTAAGCTTTTTTACATACATAACTAAGTACAACTGAAAGACTGAGCTTGCATACATTGTTGGTGATAAATTAGAAGGAAGCTGAATGAAAGAACCAGGTCAAGGAAGAACTCAAACATGGTGTCACCAAAGCAAATAACCTTCCATCAACTTTAATTTTTTTTTAAAGAGTTGTTTGTAGTGCGCTTCTTTTGTTCTATTGATTTTATCGTATCTCTGAGGTATTTTCTCAACAAGTCTTTTAGATGAACATTATAAATTTTAGAAATTTGGGCCAGCCTTTCACCAGTTCTGGAAAATTGTACTCTTAAATGAACAGTTCAACACCAGAAATTATTTGGGTTTTTGAATGATCACAACTGATTATGATACAGATGTACAATCCCTACCCTATTCATGTTCAATGGGGACGAACAGCATTAACTGCAAGTATATTCATAATAAAATGAACCTGTAAGATGCAAGTATGCAAACACTTATTAGACCCAGGAGGCTCACCACTCCCATATGACCTAAGGGTAAAATTTGTAAGAAGCAATTACTTCACTCAACTTCTCCACTGTAAAGAAGGAAACAGGAAAAGTTTGCCATTTAGCTTTATATGAGACACCACAGGGTACTACAAACACAGGAACACAGGCATTATTACCCTGCTCTCAGCAGTTTTGCTCTCCTAGCCAATACAAGAATTACTGATGAAAGAAATAAAATGTTCCTGCCTTAAACATACTATTTTAAACAAACTCAGCTACTGCAAGGTAAATTCAATAAAATCCAAGTATTTTTTTTCAAGTCCCTTTCTTTCTATTTATGTTTCTATAAAGAGTCTATAGCAAGGATGGGAACAGGGTGAGGAACATTACCTTAGAATTCATGGCAAAGTTCCTATAAACTGTTTGAGCTCCATACAAGAAAACATCTCCATCGTTGGTAATGCAGCCATCGACATGTCCTTTCGCATTTAGGTAGGCACACATTGCCTCTGCTTCTCCAGCTGCTTGAACCCAAGGGACACCTAAACACTCCAGCAGTTCAAGACACTAAAAGAAGGAACACAAAAGCAAAGAGATTGAATGCTGAGCTATTAAATTCATTTATCAGCATTCATTTTCTCAGACACAAGTGATATAAAAACCGCTACTGTTGTGCTGCCTATGTAACACTACATCAATTAAAGCACTACTTTAGCAAAAATAGTTTAGCTTCCTGGAACAGCAAAAAGTAAACATGCACAAAGAGCTAAGTATTAACTACAGGACTTGAACACAGCATGATTAATGGGCACTCCTTCACAAAAATCTTTCTATTTAAATACATATTCAGCGTGTTTTCAAAAGAAGAGTAGCAAAGGAGTATTTATCTTTGTGAAACAATGCTGTTTACTCAAGCAGTAATGCTGAGCCACAACAGACATCTTCCAAGAGGTGCCAAACTCCCTGAGAGTATTAAGCACAAAAGTACGATGCTGTTATCCTACCAAGACTGGACCACTGTGTAAGACACACTGATATATACTTACAAATTTCAGATAAAATAATTTATTTCAGAATTTAAGAATAAAACATGAATTGGTATGTACTGTCCAGTGAAGCCCTGAGTGTCCATAAATTCTACTTCATAAAATTTTGAAGAGACAAAAATTGTTAATGGGGGTGGAAGCATACAAAGAAGAAAGGACACTAACACTATAAAAGAACAACAAAGTTAAATTTTGCAATAAATTCTCAATTATGGTTGTCAATCACAACAGCATAACATGCACGGGAACATGTCAATGAGAAAATTATTCTGACACTGTTTCTCTTCTAACACTTAACAGACGCTGTAAGGCCTGCCTTCAAAGGTGCACATGCCTTCAAACCTCAAAATATTGTTTACATTTGTTGTGAATAAAGCTGTGAGAGACTGAAATGTTACAGGTTAATAACTCAAACAATCGGCTATTTGCAGGTGCTTTGCTGAGACCAGGTTTGCACCCCCACAGCCAAAGAGGAGAGTTTTTGGGTGTGTGTCGGTGAAACCTCTGATACAGTTTGACAGAGGGGGTGCACACCCTCCATGGGAGCATGACCACAACAAACCAGCCTTTTTTTAGCAACAGGCTGGTTTTTGAGCTGGGTGAGGCCAACGATCCTGTGAAGTGGCATAGTATTTTGCCAATTTCCTCCCTTACACAGCTGGCTCAGGTTTTACATCAAGCAAAAGATGTACACACCAGTCATTCAGTGTCATTCCACCCGAATCTGCCCCAAGGGATCTATTAACGAGAACCTCAGTTACCCAGCCTTAGGGGGTGGGTTGTAACAAAAGCTTTTAATAATTTCAAGTTCCTGTATTTAATTTAGTTAAGATTTCTTTCCATCACATTAAAAATACTTAAACACTCAGTCACTCACCTCTTTTAACATGGCTTTAAATAAAGATCTCCCTGTTCTTGCAACTCCAACTTTCTTCAAAGGTCCATAGCGCATCTCATTCCTCTTGCTCATGGTGTCTGCTTTCAACCTGGGAGCCTCTCCCTCCATGACAAACACCAATTTAATTCCCATTGATGTAAAGAAAGAGAACCGAAAAAATTGGTTT
>VYZQ01037280.1:0-11340 GCA_013400655.1 Mystacornis crossleyi
GCCACCCCACTGCAACACCAGTATACTATGGCACTAATTCAGTTTTTTTAGATCCTGTTTATCTGCTATGCGCTGTGAATGAGAAGTAGTGCCTCAGAGTTATAAAATTTACTTCATATTTACATGCTGTTTGATTATTTGGGGTTTGCATTTTGAGAAGATAAATCACCAAGAAATGCATCTTACCAGCTTTTTTTTTCAGAATTGTTGCAGTACACATGAAAACTAACTTTGAATTTTATTTATTAACAATCTTATTTCGAAAGGAAATAAAT
Source organism: Mystacornis crossleyi (assembly GCA_013400655.1). Classification (NCBI taxonomy): domain Eukaryota; kingdom Metazoa; phylum Chordata; class Aves; order Passeriformes; family Timaliidae; genus Mystacornis; species Mystacornis crossleyi. The sequence continues at coordinate 276 of VYZQ01037280.1, forward strand.
AGCCATAATCATTTCAACTGCTTATATCCCTGGAGACTTTGGACGCCAAACAATAAAAGATTCATTTATCAGTGTTATAATGCTCTTGGAACATAACTCAGTCCTACAGAATTTTAACTCTAAAGTCCCATATTTTCCAGGTGTGGAGTGGAAACAAAAAAAATTCTAGTAGGTAAGATATTAATTTAAAATCAGGGAGATCAAAGTTCAAGTCCAACTGACTACTGAGTTATTTAAATTAAATGGAAAGAATCCAGCAGAAAAGTTAGTACTGGCAACAGATTTTTGCTGGGAATTATTGTATGCAAGTCTGTACATCAAATAACTTCTCCAGTCTCTCAGCTTATTCCAGGGGCTGAGGGGCTCTATTTGTTTTATACTGAAAAATCTTTGGTTCATCAAAAAGCTGGATAGGAAGTCTTTCAGATTTCTCAAAAAGTTTCACTTCATTAGAAGTGGTTTCTTTTACAGATTTACACTGTAAATGCCCAATTAGCCCAGTTCAGAATTTGAGTTTTACATATCAATATGGTCTTGTATTTCATGACAGAAGAGTTTACTCCAGGTGCTATGAAATCGTAGTTTCTTTAAAGAAAGAAAGATATCTCTCTATTTTGGTTGAAGAAAGGAAGAGTATGAAATGGGATATGCAAATTGTCAAGAAAACTTCCATAGGTCATCACAACTACGATATTAAAGACATTTTCTTCAATTACTTAAACCAATTATGTAGATATAACATTTCAAAAGCCTTTAAAATTTCTTTTCTGACTTGCCATTGTTTACTACTTAAACTTCCTTGATTTACATTTGATGAGAAATCTGTTTCTTATCTCCAATGAGAAATAATTACCTTTCCTCATAGGAAAGGTGCGGTTGCTTATATACATGGATTTTGTTGAGAGTAGTTGCAGGGATTATAAATTATCTGATGTTCATGAAAGCAATGATTTATCTTGTAAATTGTCATCAAAACTGGGATTTGATTCCTGCTTTTTTAGATCTGCTTAATATCCATATAAAACTAATGTAAGTATTAATTGCAAATTCTCTATATTTCAAGGAAACCAAGAAAGCTGCATACTACATTTGACCAATGGTCTATTTTATCAATTTTCTGCTTTCTCTTTGCCATTTAACTGGTGTCAGATGCCATAATTACATTATAATCTGATTATAAGACAGTTTTTCAACTCTGAGTGTTTAACAACTGATTCTAAAGTTGAAAAGTTTATATGCATAGTAACATAATAACATATACTCCTAATAATATTATAGATGTTTGTGTTTAGATTCAGTCAGTCCATCAATCCTGCTAAACACTTAGCATTCCAGTATTGGTTCAACTGGTTATGCACAAGGGGAAACACCTCCTCCCCCCCATATTTTACATTATCCAACTTTCAGTTCTATTGAAAATCAACTTCTTTTCATTGTAGGAGATTTGAAGGATCTGACTGAAAAAATTTCTTTCTATCTAAATGATGAAATAAATTTTTAAGACAAAAGGTAAAGAGATATTTTCACTAGTAAAGATAAGGTACTCATGTATTAAAATGGGAATCACTACAGATTGTACAGGTTGTTCTTGGTGTCCAATTTATTAACTGAAGAATGCACAACATGGTATAAAATACTCTTTTCTTTAACAGTGTTTAGAGATGAAAGGCAATGAAACCACTGTCCTTTTTACAGCATAAAATTTGATAGAACAGTAGAGACAACATGGTTCTCTTGACATTTAAATCAAGCAAATTATGCACTTTTCATTTTTTTTTTAATCATTATATACAGGAGGTAGAAGCAGTGACATACTACAAAGGAGAACTTAGAAACATTGCCGTATCATGTAAGGATGGTATCAGGAAAGACCAGACTCAGTGACAGATGAAGCGCGGATGATACATGAAGAACACTAAAGAGCTTCAACTGCTACATTAGTAGCAAAAATCTGAACAAGGAAAATGTGGACTCCGCTGAATGAAGTAGGGGATTCAGTGGCAGTGAAGGCAGACAGAGTTGAAGTATTCAAAGCATTCTTTGCCTTGGTCTTTGTCAATAAGATCTCTGCCATGGCCTGTAAAGAAATGGTTCCGAGAGAAGAGCAAGCAGCAGTGAATGTGAGTCAAGCCCAGGACTGCTTGAGATGGCTTGACTCATATAGGTCCATGGGACCCGACAGCCTGTAGGTAAAGGCATGTCCTCACAAGGCTGCTCTCCATCATATCTGAAAAGTCATGGAGGCTGGGGAAGGACTCCAACAACTGGAGCAAAGGAAATGTTCAAAAATCGATCTCCAAAAAGGCCAGAAGTAAAACAGTCTTAAGGCCAGCCAGACTCACCTTGTTACCTAGGAAAATTAGAGCAAGTCCTCTTGGAGCCCATTTCAGGGCATGTGAAGGAGAAGACGGCGTTTGGGAACAGTCAGCATAACTTACCAAAAGGTAAGTAATTGGTATGTCTAACCAATGTCAATGGCCCTGAGAGCTAGAAGACTGGATTTCTGCATGAGGAGAGAGCTGTAGATATAATGTATAGGGCAAATTTTTTGAAATGGTCTGCCACAAAATTCCTGTATCCAAACTGAGATATCACAGTCTGTATGGATAGATAAATAGATGCGTAAAAAATAGATGTAATGATCAAGCCCAATGACTAACAGAGCTCACTCAGCCTTCAGGTGTATAAGTGGAGTACCACAGGAGTCTTATTTTGGGGTATGACTTTGTTAACCTCTGTATTAATGACTTGGAAGAAGCAATGATATACACTCTCAGTCAAGTTTGCAGCTGTCATCAGACTGAGATGATCTAGTTTACTTGAGGCAGAGGGACCTAGACAAGTGGATTAATGAAGAACAGGAACCTTGTGACATCAGTAGAGTCAAATGCAAATTTCTTCACCCAGGGAGGAAGAACTCTTTACAAAGATACAGGCTGGATGCTGAATGTGGGCAGCAGCTCTGCAGGAAAAGTCTCTGGAGGTCTTGGCAAACAGAACTGAGGATGAGCCAACAGCACCCTGGTAGCAGAGAAAGACAACAGCAACCTGGACTATATGAGCAGGAAACCAAAGAATGTGCAGAGTCCCACAGAACCCGGTTGCTTCTTCAGGGTCAGGGCTCCTGCAAGTTGGTGACTCAGGATCACAGTCATCATGGTGAGCGTTACCAGAGTCAGAAGCTACCCAGTGATGGTTGGGTAGATTCATGCTGACTAGAAAGTTCCAGGGTCAAGCCAAGAAGTCAGTCCAATGGTTGAGGTCTGAATCGACATGTTCCATAGGAGTCCATGCATGAGTTGAAGACTTGGCCTCCTACCTGTCTCATTGAAGATAATGAGAAATCCTTTCCCTCTGAGGACAGTGGAAAAGTCAGCCCAGAGAAATTGTGAAGTCTCTCTCCATCCTGAAATGTTTCCAAGACCCATGAGGATAAAGGTTTGAGCTGCCTGGTAAGATCTTTAAGCTGACCTCTGAACAGGAGGTTGGACTAGACTTAATTTTTGCTTTCAAACTACCATCCTACATTTTTATTAAGTTAAAGATTTTTGAATGCCTCACTGAAGATGACAATGCACTTCTTTTTTTTCAAGAGAGAAGATGTACAAGAGGTACTAAAACAATATTGCACATACAACAGAATCAAGTTTGTCACTCTCATGTGCTGTACCACATAAAATGCTGAATGATTTTAAAAGCCTCAGTAAGCAAGGATGACAAAACCAGAATTAGAAGCAAAAAACCAGTATATCAGAAACAGTTTGAAGATTATTTTGAAGTGGACTTACAAATTTTATTTGTACTGTTATGTCAGATCCAGAGCTGATCTGACTCAATTTAAGGTCTTTCATATCTTGTTCATTATTTGTCTGCTAAAGATACTTTTTAACAACATCATCATGACAGTTGTATAACTTCATGATTTTGCCTTGTTCTTGATCTTTTCGTGTTGTGAACTGTTAACTTCAAAGCTGTGGAGGTCTGCTGTGACTCTTTTCTCATATATTTTCTCCAGGCTGAAATACTGTATTACACAAGATCTATAACTTAGTATTTTTTTTTTTTTCTTTAGGCAGCCAAAACTGTTTATCACCCACTAGATGTTCAATTTATTTATTTATTTTGGTACAGGTTCAGATTTTGTAATTTGTCTGTGCACTTCTTAAAGCAGCAAAAAAACTATAGTAAATTAGTGTTAAAAGTCAGACTTCTATTTTAAAGGACAAGTTTTTCAGATGTACTGATGTACATAGCAAGAAAAAATATTCATGCACCTTAATTATTTTGTGTGGACAATCACGTGAATTTCTAGAGATTGCAGAGGACAAAGGGTATCTATAATTGGAACTATATTGAGACAGTACAGAATTTTCCCATTTTAGAGTGAGCAGCAGGAACTCCTGCACTTCTAGAGCTCTCCAATAGGCAAAATAAATACATCTGCTGTAATGTTGCCCAAGGAAGAGAAGGTTATCTTTTATCATGGAGTGGCTACAGGCAACTTTGTGGGCTGGAGTTCGACATCATGATTACCTTCCTAAGAGTTCCTTATGTGGTCATTTGAAAGTAATACAGAAATAAACTACAGATTCTCATATGTAATATTAAAAATATGTGTGTGATCTATATACAAATTTCAAATGTATCCATGATTAAATACTTACCATTGGAACTTGAAGAAAACTGAAAAAAGTTCTTAACATATATCATGAATGTGGTGATTAAGTATATGAAGGTCAGCTAATAAAAATATGGCATGCACAGTTAAACTTACCTCTAGATTTTAATTCATACAAATATGCAAGTTGGATAGTTTTATTTCTAATAAATACATTAGTTGATTATAAAGTGCACTTAGGAGCAATCATAGGAGGAACTTAATGCAAATTATGAGGGCAATATATTTTCTTTCTCACTGTGTTACATCTTGAGTTATTATCAGCCACAATTTTTTGTTTACAGAAAAACAAAGTAGATTTCTAAGAATTGTTGGCTGAATCCTTATATTACCAATCTATTTTTTAGCATCTTTTAAGAAGAAATTAGTAAAAATACTATTGAATCCCCAATAATTTTAATTTTGGTGCTTTGATTTCAGAGGTGTCCAGTTGCAAAGGACACATTTTTTGAAAAGGTAAATTCTCTGTTTTCCCTGAAGGTTAGGTTCAGTATGGCTACACTAAACATTCAAACCCACTAGTTGTTTTTAAAAATTTTGGTGTGAGACCTTTATACGGTAAAATTCTCTGCCCAGATTCTGAGAAACTATTGAACTTCGATTATGCATATTTATGCATCCATGCTAAGGCACTGTATGAGGATCAAGTATATATGAGATCTGAGGAATAGGAATTTTCACTTCTAATCAGTACCATGAAAACAGTAAAAGAACATTCAATTCTTAATGCAAGTTTTATTAGAATGGAGATCCAAAGAAACTGTTTCTGTCTGAGAAAATGGGTACATGATAGTAAAATCAATGGCTTGAAAATATCCCTATCTATATATAGCTTTACTGTGGGAATCTTTCTCTACTACACTGGTTTTTGTTCCTACTGCTTTGAATGGCTTCCCAGATTGCAAGAACACTATTCTATCTTCCAGTTGTCCATAAAAAAATAGGTCTCACTTTCTGTTAACTTTGATGTTTTGCTTTTTTCTTACTTCTGCTTAACCCAGAAATGCCTTAACCAACATTTCTCTCACAGGCTATCTCCTTCCTGTGAATCTCAGACTGCTTTTGTTTCAATATACTTAATCTAATTTAGCTATCAGTTCTCTCTAGGGAGGGCTCTTTTGCTTTTCTACTTTCTTCCTGTTCTGATACACTATCCCCTTTTCCCCTTTGCACCGACTTTAGTGCTTGTCTGGAACTCACTTGGGCTTAGTCCATTACTCCTAGAGCAGATGTAGAAGAGGTGGGAACATGCATCTGGACACAAAGAGGCTAATCTTTTCAGCAGCAGCCTGAAGCTGTATTTCAATGTGAAATATTGTCCTGGTTTGGACAGGTGTCTACTAAGGAAGGCAGGAGTCCCCCTCCGACCCCGGAATGGAAAAATGTAACCCCCTTCCTCCCGAACTATTATAATTTTGAAATTGAGGGGCTTTCAGGCAAATATATGAGAAATAGGAATAACAGGTCTTTACTTATATAGATATATATATGTACAACAAGGCAAAGCAAAACAACAATAACTAAGGCAGTAACAACGAACAAAATCAGACCCCAGTGACAGCCGCCGGGGCTGTCAGGCACTTTCCCCTTTGCTGCAGTGACGGCCACAGCCAGCAGGGGCGCTCTGGAGTGAGCTCGGGGAGCACGGGGGAAAAACCTTGACTTGCCCAGGCCGGGAAGGGATGGAGGAAAGACTTCAGCAGGATTCCCCGGGAGCAGCAGGCTGGAACAGCAAGGAGGAATGCAGANGCAGAAGAAAATCCGGGGTGGCAGGTGAGATGCACAGAACTCCAATGCCGCAGCAGGAAAAAAGACTCTGGGACCCCTCGGCAGGCCAGGGGTGTGGTGCCCGCAGTGCTATGGTGCAGCAAAAACTCCAAAAGCAGCAGTGAAGGGATGGCGGAGGCAGGGCAGGGCAGGAGGACAAACAGCAGAAAACACGGCCTCGCAGTGAGATGAGTTCTCCCCATGGTGAGTGCAGTCTCCGCTCCCTCCAAACGCCAGGAGAGCAATGAAACCCAAGCACTCTACCCCACTTCTTTTCCCAGTTCTAAATCTCGAGATGTCTCTGCTCCCCCACCTGAGAAGACACCATCAAGACAAAAGGCGACAATTGAGCCCCACCCTTGTGGCTGGCTAGGTCCTTTGTTTCTCTTAAGTACCCAGTAATGTGCCTTAACATGGGGAAAAATTCTTTGAGAGGAAAAGAAAAGAACACACACACACACAAAAAGAAAACCTCCTAAACCCCCAACAAATATCTTCTTTATCATCCTTACATGGCACACCGTATTTTCCCACAGTGTGAATTTTTGATTGCTTTTAGGAAGGTTTCGCATCCCCACCTCTGTTCAAGTGATTGCACCTGACCCTGAGCACAACAGCCAGGAGAGAACCAGCAGCCAGGCCTCTCTTCAGCTGTTCACCTAAGTCCTTCTGATGAAATACTAGCCCCAAAAGGTTTTTCATATTTTCCCTGATTTGGAGTAAGCAAGTGATTGAAATGGATACCAGATTACACCTTGAATTTGAAATGCTACATTTTGGGATGTGGGTATTTTTCTTTTTGATACACCCCAGTAATAGGAAAAGAAACACTAATCACAACTACTGCAGGATATGAATGGATTTCTTGAACATTTTGCATATGTGACTGTCACATCCCTTTTCTTACGTTGTGCAAAGGCAGGTTACATTTATGAATATCAGACAGCTGCAGAAACCTCAGCAGCATTTATGTGCTCCCAGTTTACTGAACTCTTTTCTTCCCCCATTTCTGCTCTTCTTCCCTCACCCCACCCTAAGATCAAGTTTCATTCAGAAATTGGCGGGGCACACTCAGACCGAATGTTCCTTTTCTTTCTCAGATACAGGTAATCATTTCCCCTTTGTTTATTTTCTTTCTTTGTCTGTGAAGTCCTGACTCTTCTTTCCTTCTGAAAGAAAGAAAATCTTTTTTTAAAGTCTTAAAAAACTTCAGCTTCCAGCCAGTTTAATCCTCATGGGTAGAGATGGGGGAAGCAACAAGCAACTAATTTTACAAAAATATTGTTTTTCCAAGAGCTAATTCAAATACTTGCTCTTACATTATAAATCACAATTCTTAATATTTTTTTTACCTTTCATTTTGTTGTTATTACCTTTCAAGTTAATATAAAACCAAGTCCAATAGGAACTCAAAGTAACAGAGCGGAAGGATGTTCTTTCAAGATGAGGGAAACTTCTGAGAGGAAGAACAAGTACAAACACGTTTGAATTAAGCAGGAAAGTTGCAACAGGAACAAATAGGAATTTCAGATAGTCTGAGAGCTGGCCTATGTCAAAGAAGGATGCTTGGCTTTCCAATTTTAAGAAAGAATGATAGCTGTTATATAGGATTTTTGAATTATTTTATGACAGCTCTCTAGCAAGAACTTATTTTTCAATTTTATTCAGACATTCTCTGAAGGAAATAACCTGAACTATAGGACACAGTTGGTTGACTTCTTCACTCATCTGTCAGTCAGGAGAAACACCACAACATTCTCTCTTCTCATAGCTGGAATAAAAATGACAGTGATATATCCCTTTTCTTGGTCCTCTGTCTGGGAAATGAAACATAGTGCTGCTGCTTGCCTGTAGCTAGTCAGATGAGAGAAACCAGTGATAAACAGCACACATGACATGTACATTTTTCACATATTTAGAGAAAAAGGTGCTTTGCATATGTTATATAAATATGAGTTTAATATCCATGCTACTACATACCTAAATGACAATTCTGGAAATGGTTGCTCTCTTAGTAATTTGACTATTGAAACTAATGAGGTTTTTGATCTGTGTAAATTTAGGCAAATCAGTTTGGCTTCTTTGGCACAAATCTTGGCAATCCTTTAAGTAGTTTTTCATTCATCTTTCTATTGATTTCTGCCAGGAAGCAGTGCTCTCCTTGCATGGTTCTTCTCAGTGTAGGACAAAGCCTTAATATTTACTGTATTCCTGTGTGAATATACAAACATGTAAGCTTGTGGAAATAGTCAGTGATAGTAATTACCGAGACTGTAAAAGCACCTACATTTTAAAGAATAGCTTTTTCTCCTACAAAATTTGAAGTTCTTTGTCTCTTTCCTTTGCACAGATGTTTTTAGCAGGTATTTCAAAAGTCTGTATTTAATTATCAGAAGAAGGATAACACGTAAATTTTTTTAAGAAATCTTTGGGGAAGAGTTAATTTTTATCTTTCCAGTACTTATGAATTATTCTGTAAATCAAGTGTAATTAAATGAAACAATGTTTCATATGTTTTATTAATACAAAGCTATAGACACAATGAATCCTACTGTTTACAGCCAGTCAGGCATAAAAAAACTGTATGGTGTCAGTTATTAGGTTCTGACAAAACTTTGGGGTGCATGTTGTTGCATTTTCTAAAACTGAACTTTTCTGTTAGCTGTTTGTTTTAAGGTGCATGTCCAACTAACTTGTTTACTCTGCAATGTGTTTGTAGTCAGAACAAGCCTTAACATCTGGAACTATATGCCAAAAATGCTCTGTTGGTCTACTTGGAGCAAGTTGAGGATGCCAAGGAGGCACAGCTGAATTTCCTCAAATGAGACTATGGCACAGGAGTGTTGCTAATACAGCTATGTGCATTTTCCAGCTTTTCCACAGATTCATTTTTGACTTTATGAAGGAGCTTAATAACTATAAATCATGAAAGACCAGGTTCATCCTCTGTCACTAGCAATAGTAAAATCATTTCAGTATCAACATCTATGGGAAATATTGCCATCTGGTTTACAGATTATGTGGACAGAAAGATCTCTTTTGAATTTATAATCCATGAAGCTAAAGACAATAGAAGTTTTATAATGTAGAAACTCAGAGACTTGTAAGTTTTGCTGAGGCCAGTAGATCAGATCACATAAAATCTTTCTGACAGAGTTCAGCAATACTGAAAGAAAGCTGATTTTTGATCGTGGGGGCAAGACTGTCCAACATAGGCAAGGAGTTTTTGCTTTGAATTCCGAGTTGTTTTCAATTCCTCCTACTCTCTGTTGGTTCCCCTTGGTGTTGACAGGAAACATGCAGGAAGCAATTGATTTTATTATGCACAAGCTATTCCCCTGCCTGAAAGGCAGTTGCAGGGATATAAATGCTCCATTTGTTAAGCAGATGTATCTCTAAATTAGTTTTAGATATTAGCAGTTGCTAATTTAATGGAAGGAGGAGAAAAGAAATAAAACAACATAACATTTAACATCTCTCCCACGTTTCAGTATGTATTATTCTTTTCATGTTTTGTCAAAATAAAAAAAAAAATACACCCCCCCAAAAAAGTTGGGAGTGGTGCGGATGGAGATCTGTCTATGAATTGTAAATGGATACTGCTTATGCACTCTCTGCCAGCCATTCTCTTTAGTGCTGGCACGTTGAAAGACACCACAAGTCCTAGATCCTAGGTGCCTGGCATCCTAGAGACGACAGATAAAAAATGTACCAGATGCCCAGGTAGGTGGGCCTTTTGAACAGGGAGACACACAGCAATTCTATCTTTTTAAATTATCTATCTTTGTGTTTGTGAATAATCTAAATTAATCTAGTTGCTTCTTCTCTAGATTTGTCATTATTTTAGTTAAGGTGTCTTGAGTGTACATTTTATTTGTGAGTGAGCACCTGCAACATGTTTTCACTTTCAAAGATCCAGAAGTTTTGTTATTATGGCTGGCTTTGTGTCCATAGAAAAAAAAAAAAAGGAAAGTAGGAGTTTTCCACACGCAATAAGGAAGCTCTATTTTTTTTCTCTAATCCATTATTTCTCTGTTAGTTCAATTTCAAAGTTAGTAGATGTGATACAGTAATACTTGATTTCCTGCGTTTGATGAAAGTGTAATTAAAATATTATTGCAGCTTTAAGCAGAAGCATATTTGAACTCAAGGAAAGTTTCTGGATGGAGAGGTTACCCCATTTCTGAGAATCTGAAATTTAACTTAATCATTGATGGTACATCTGGCAAAAAAAAAAAACAAAAACAAAAAGCAGCTACCTAGGCTGAACTTATCCCAATTAAGGCAATATTTTTAATACACAGCTTTATTTCTGAAAAACAAACAAACAAAAAAACCCCTCAAACTGGAAAGGTATTTAATGCAAAAATAGATTTTGACCTTTGATAAAAATTTGGATTTTTAAGCTATAACAGGAAGACGAAATTTCTATATTATGACATTACAGATAAAGAGAGAAAAGATAGATGCTTAAAACTCCTGGCACTCACTGAGTCAACAAATATAACTAACATAAGTCAAAAACTGTAAAATATTTTTTTCTACTGGAGTATTTTTCATTGCTGATAATTTAATTTATATTCCAAAATCTACCTCAAATGAAAAAAAAAACAATACATA
>VYZQ01037280.1:15952-26491 GCA_013400655.1 Mystacornis crossleyi
CCCTCAAACTGGAAAGGTATTTAATGCAAAAATAGATTTTGACCTTTGATAAAAATTTGGATTTTTAAGCTATAACAGGAAGACGAAATTTCTATATTATGACATTACAGATAAAGAGAGAAAAGATAGATGCTTAAAACTCCTGGCACTCACTGAGTCAACAAATATAACTAACATAAGTCAAAAACTGTAAAATATTTTTTTCTACTGGAGTATTTTTCATTGCTGATAATTTAATTTATATTCCAAAATCTACCTCAAATGAAAAAAAAAAAAAAACATAATCCACAGTTATTATAACTCAATATGACAATGTCTCAATCCACTTAGTAGTAAGACTTGCTTTTATCTTTTTTGTCATCATTGCTATTTCATAGCAATTGTGAGAGAAAGAACTTTATATCATTAGTAAATGGTCTGAGAATGATGTCTGGTTACAAGAGTAGATTCCCTGTGTCTCTTGTGAAGAGNCTTGCCTTATCTCAGTCTTTGTTGCTCTTTTCTACTTTATGTGTAATTTCATTACTTTGTTATGTTAATTTGTTAAATTGGGTTATTGAAATGTAACTATCATTATCCCCACATTCCTAATTGTCAGAAGTGCTTATGATGTCTTCATTTAATATGTTTTATTGCTGTATTGTGTCAGGTATGTCAGGATTTGATTCATGCATTGAAGTTGTAGCTAGATAACTTACTGAGTCATAGGCCGTAGTTGTCATTTTCCATGGGCACAGAAAATATTGGCTGTCACGCAACATAACATTCTGGTAGGTTTCCAGAGTTCTTATATCTTCTTGCTCTGTTTGCTGACACAAATGTTTTCTTCTTTGTCCTGATGTTTCTGTCTGGAGTTTGATTCAGTTATTGAGAAAGAAACTTCAATAAACTGAAAATACTTTACTTTCCATCCTCTGATCTGCTTAAAAACCTCTCCTCAGCGTAACCTATTCATACAGCTTTTGCCTCCTCTTTTATTCACTTCTAATTTCTCACATTTATTTTCATAAAAAACTTATTAATAATAATGAAAACATAACCTTTCTCACTTTGTCACTTCTTTGCTTAATTGTTCTTCCCCTTTTTTTCCTCTTCATATTTATACATCTGTTATTCTTAACTAGTATTCATCAAATTTGAAAGTGAAAAATATACATCTTCATATTCTTTTATCTGTAATTAATGTCCATAATCTACAGTTTATAAATTGTGTAAAAATTTTCACAGTGTTGGAATTTGTTACCTTCAACTCACTTCTCCTGTCCAGAGTGTCAGGATACACTACAGTTTTAAGAAAAATTTTGACTATTGAGACCTGCCATTTGCCTTTCATAACCCCTCTCACAAACCTCTAAAACCTGTCCCCATGCTTCTTACTTTGTTTTCATGCGAAGTATATTCACTGTAGATCCTAGTGCTTATCTCTCTGCTTTCAGGTTGTGTTCTCTACTTTCTTCCCCCAGATTCTTTTTGCTGAAGATACTTGTTTCTAAGTTCTTTCAACTGTGCTTTACTTAAATTTAGTTTTGGAGTTTTGGTTCAATCTAAGGTGTTTATTTACACTTGAAAAGTTCATAGCTATAGTGTATTTCTGGTTTTCAGCAACTATTTGCCTGCAATCTGAAACAATACTCGGACACATCCCATCCTATGCTGACCACCAAATTAAACAACAAATCAGAACTGGGCATGAAATTAGCTGAGATATTGTCATTTCTGCAGTTAGTGGTAGGAGGAGTGTGTAAGTTTAAATATCATTATTGCCACCTGAAAGTATTGGTGTTTCAGAATAAAACACACTTTATTCTGTCTAGACACACCTTAAACAGTAAACATAATATATTTCTGTCATCTCTTAGTGCCTTCCTCTCTGAACTATACAATTCTAAATTTCTTAGTCCATGTCAATTGTTCTTTCCATTTATCATCGCACTTGCCATATGTTGAATTTTCTCCATCTTACCTAGCTGACACTAGCTATACAAAAAAGATTTTTCTTACTGGCTACCAAAGCATTCCATACAGCAAGGGCAATTTCCTCATCTATAGAGACCTGGAATAGCTCAGAATAAAATGGAATGGCTCCAAATTTGTACCATTATGTGCCACAGGAGATTTTGTGCCTCAGCAACAGTAGATGTTTCTTCACTTAAAGATAACCTTATGAGCACATATCTAGAGAAAATGTTGTTGTGTGGTGTAGCAAGCTTATTGGCTGCATTATAGCTGCAAGCACAGAAGTCCATGTAGGCTAATCTGTCTTGTTTCACTTTAGCCCTAGTCAAGATGTACCGCCTATATTACCAGATTTATACTGAAAGCATAGAAGGTTGTTGTTAGCAACTAGTATTTCTAAATTATTTTCTTAGAATCAAATCTGATTTGTCCAAATTTAAAGGTTTTTCCTCAGCTTTAAGATCTACATTTTTCCTTCATTCAGTTGGATGTTACCACAACTGAACATTTGGAAACATGGCTGAAAGATCTGCTTTAAATTGACTTCACAATTTACTCTCACTTTTGAATTTACTTTATTTAATTTCTTGCAAAAGAACAATGCCAAAATGAGCTCAAATTTCAAAACATGCACTTTTCCACCATGACAATCGATAGCAAAGCATGTCAAAATAAGTTTAGAGAATGAATAACAGCAAAGCTATGAACAACAGTGCACTCCTGACAATATTCAATCTGTTCTTTACAAAAATAAGGTATCCTTAAATCAAAGAAAGTCTTAGCTTCAAAAATAGTGTTTTCTTTTTTCTTCAGAAATAAACATTGTTACACAATACATATAAGCAAAAATCAAAGCAACTTTGAAACATTAAAACAATACATTCTACACGTAGAATTTTAGAAACAATGGTTTACAATAGCTTTTATTTTTTCCTGAACTCACCCAGTATCATATGATATTTTACTTACTTTTCTATCTGTCACTGAATGGAATGACTGTGTCTGATGTGTGATATGACACTAAGCAAACCTGTCAATGCAACACCTGATTCAAGACCATAATGTCAGCTATTCGTTGTTCTGTCAAAAATATACTATAGTTAAATTTCTTAAAGAGTCTGATGAATGTTACAGAATCCTATTTGTCCTGATGTATATTTGATTCATCCTTTCTGTAAAGTGATCAGTTGAAAACCATCAGAAACTAGGTTTTCTCAAAATGCTATTTTGCTTAAAAAAAAAGAAAAATTAAAAATTAAAAAAATCCCAAAATTATTGGGTGAAAGTTTTCAATAGAAATTTTTTTAGCAAATCCCTCTCCTTTCAACAAGGACTTATTCAACAAGGACTTAGGAAGTGATCTCTAAAACTACAGACTCATAATTCTATTCTTCTTAGAAAAAAGGAATTAAAACTGTGATAAGGAAAAAAAACAATAGTGGAAAACAATAAAGTGTACTGAGAGACTTCAGCACAGCTAAAGGAAAAAGATGTCTCCCATCCTTTTGAGTTCTTTGATATTTTGGTATTCTGCAAATGCTTTTGCAAGTACTTTTACTTTCTAAAAGTACTGAAACTCTCACGAAAACAAAAATAGAGGACTCTAAAGTGACAATTTTTTTGTGAAATGTGAAGACATAATGATAATTTTCTGTTTCTCACAGATTGAAAATGAGGGAGATTTCCATGAAATTATCAGACAGTTGGTGTAAAACATTAAGAAGAAATACATATTTATTCATTTATTTATTTATTTACTTCATTATTTATTTCTTTTTCCTAATACGCAGCTCAACTGTGGTACTCATTGATTGGGTCACAGCTCATAAGACCTAAGCAATGGAAATGAACATCATTAACCCAAGGGTGCAGACATCCCTAAAACTCATACATATGGCAGTTGTGAGTATACATGATGGGAAATACCATTAAAGATTCCAGAATATGTCAATATTTCTTCCTCACCAACAATTTGTGGTTAATGTCAGACCCAGCATACGAAACAAAACTGGATTTCTGGCTGGGCGCTGTCTGCCTGATTTATGTTCTTATCTTATTATCCAAACCATTGAAAGACAGATATTTCTTAAATATTTGCAT
Source organism: Mystacornis crossleyi (assembly GCA_013400655.1). Lineage (NCBI taxonomy): Eukaryota > Metazoa > Chordata > Aves > Passeriformes > Timaliidae > Mystacornis > Mystacornis crossleyi. Next base: position 20,009 of record VYZQ01037280.1, read on the forward strand.
ATATATTACAGAGTAAATACTAACTTGCAAATGAAATACTGTTGAACATTTTTTGGACTATGTAGGGTATAACCTATCTCTGCAGTTTTGTCTATTTTTTAAGAATTGTGTTGTTTAAACCAGGGATTTATGAAATGCACATTAACTTTTTGAAATCTGTTTAGTTTGAATATAATCGGAGAATAAAACATCTAAATTTAAGGTGTTATAGTCTGATATAAAAACCCATCCTGTACCATTAGTGTTTGTTATCTTCCTGCTGAGAGTCCAGAAATGATTTGATAGAATTTCATTGTTGCTTTTACCCATTTTGATCCTTGTTCTTTTTCCCCCTTTGCAGCAAATAAGATCTATGTACGAGAAATAGAAGAAGGGTTAGTTTTACTTGTTGCCTGTGTCTGTAGATGTGGAAAAATGGGTATATCTAGTTTCAGGAGAACTGGTAATGATTGCAGGAAATTACTTGATTACCTTTGTCTCAGTGGTGAAGGTTTTATTTTGATGCAGTGAAGTTAGAAACTAATACTAAACCTCTAAGTAGTCAACTAGAATTTATCAGGAACATTTCAGACAAGATTCATTTTTAGAAAAGTCTTCGGTTTTCAGTGTTTTAGGTGCCTTTCTCTTTTACCTTCTCTACTTTCCAAGATTTCACTTGTCTTTCTCCTACTATTTCCCCTAGTCTTACCCAATATGCTTCCTCATGGAAAATAAGCAATTCTTTGTAGAATTGTCTTGAAAAATATACCTTCTGTACCAAAACCAGAGCAGATTCACCAGTATATGTGGTCAGCCCTCAAGACTGCACAAATCTTCTCTAAAGTATACTAATATTTTTATTTAGAAAGGAATAAATAGATGCTAAGCACCTTGAAGCTTTCTTTTGTGATACTTACAGAGAAAGGGCTGCATTATATGAAAAAAATTCATGGCAATTTCTGTGAGAAATTTTTCTTTTTAATACATCTTACTCAAATTTCATGTTTTGAACTTCTGTCTCCTGTACATTTACATGAAATGAAAACGTTTAAAAAATAGATCAACCTATACTGTCAGGAAAGCAAATATGTAAATATTGGAGCCCCCTTCATATGTTAAGATTTTTATCCATTCTCCCTTTTATCACTATAAAATGTTATAGTTTTAATGCATAAAGTGCCCTGTTAAATCAGAACATCAGCAATTATTAGAACAAGTTTTAGCATGTTCTTTGCCTGTTGTTTAATCTCTTGATTTTGCTTGATTTCTTTCACAAAATAATTAGCCTACTAATCATTTAATTACTGTCAAGGTATCCACTGTACAGATCTTCAAAACTGTGTAAACACTGTGTTAGTGAACACTGTGATATTTAAGATGTTTTCAATCTGACCTACTGAAAGAAAAGTTTTCTAGAGATTTGTAATTTCCTTTAAAAATCTTTGATTAAGTTGCCTGCCTCCATATTTCTACAAAATATCTGCTGGAGCATAGTTCTCACTGAAACTAAAATTTTCTTCTAAATTAAAACACAGATTTGGAATTTCATGAGCAGTCTTTTGCAGCCCAAGATCTGGGCAGACTTTCAACACAATATTTTTGTATAGTCAAATCAGTGTATTTCCCTTCAAGTTCCTTAATTTGGGATCAATACATAAGAGAAAATATCTTATAATCATGTATAATAGCTAGAATTAGAACTTTTTTTTTTAACTGAAAGACTCATTTATTTATATGTTTATCAGAGAAGCAATGAACTCGTACACTAATTTTTGTCTCAGTAACTTTTTAATTAGAGTACTTTTTGTCTTCTGAAATATTTCTGGTTTTCTTCTTGCTCTATTTATTTTCCAAGAGCTATTTGCAAATAAATTCTTTCTTCCCTTTGTTTGTTTTTAAATATTAGGGAAACACATTCTTGCAAATTCATGTTAGATATAAACCACATTTACCAATGGCTGAAAATATGCAGTGTATGGTAAATCCTACCAAACAGAGTTCCTTTTAAAAGCTAAGATTTCTAGATGTCTTTGACCCATATTTTGGGGGAAAAACAAAATAAAGAAAAGCCAAACCCCAAAACCAATGCCCATTATAAAAACCCCAAATCTCAAATGAAAACTTGCAATTCAAAGCTCAGTTCACACCAGGCCAAGTGGGAAGAGGACTGGTAAATGGAAAAAAAGAATGCCTGGTCCTAAAGAGATGATGGGAAATCTTCAATTTATTTGTGCTCTCTTGACAGATGAAAGGGTGAAATCAGAGGTCCCCCAGAAACCTTAAATCATTTCTCCTCAGTTGGATCAGAAGCATCAGGAAAAGGTATGTGTATGAGAGAAAGTGATTAAGAGAAAGTCCTGGAAGTAAAGGAATGTATACATCAAATTATATTACATGAAAAGATGCATATGCATAAAGTACTTTGAATATATGGTACTTCTAAACTTCCATATTTCTGCCTCCTCTTCTCTTACTTTTCTAATTTAGAAAATCCACTTTCTTACTGCTCAATATTATATTTAAATTGGATTTATTATTTTATTTTACCTGATTCATTATACAATTCTGAAAATAAATATTGGACTTGTCGAGAAAAAATCTTTTACAAATGTAATTATGCTTATTGTTCAGCACTGAAAAAATCACAGTATTATAGTCAATCAGTTTTATATTTCTATTAATTCTTTCTGTTAGTAGCATGATATTTCACTTAATGCTGAACTGTGTAACAACTAATAGAAAAAATACCCGAACATCAAAATTTCTGTATTAGGAAATGTTCAAAAGTTTTTATAAAAACTATGAAGTATTATAATAAGGTTATATTTTTACAAAGTATATTAAAAAAAATCCAATAATCTCTGCAGAAAACCCAATATAATTTTCTACCTGGACATCTTTGACATAATGTCAGCATCCAAAATGGGCATGCTATAATCTGCACAGTTCTAATTATCTTTTAGATGGCTTTGCCTGGTATTGATTGCTGCGCATATTTCTCAACAGATAATAGTGATTTAAAAGGATAACTCCTGATTAGGCCTGTGAAATATTTGTCTTCACACTTATTACCCTAGTTCTTATAATTAAATGACATGATGTTAAATTTGCATGCAAACTTATATCAATAGAAAGCATAAAATGGGTATTTCCAGAAAGCAGCTCTATATTCACGGCTGTGATATGAGGATCACAAAGGACCAAGGATCCTGATGAATCCTCTTTGGTGCAGTCAGTGCAGCTTTGGGATCTGGGCAGGCAAAACTGTGTACACTGGGGTTTTTAATTTTTTTTTTCAAATTTTATTTTTATTTTCGTTTCATGCTTATATTATGGGATGCCAAATGGAGGGAGTTCTTTTCCCCATCTAGACTGATGACGTTCAAAGAGAACACAATTAGAGGCTTAGTTTCACTGAAGATCTCAGTATGGCAGGATAGTTCCAGGGGCTCTGCTGTACTTTTTCCAGATCCCAAGTATTGGACAGGTATAGAAGATTTATTATAGTGGCTAAGTAACTAATTATAATCATGTCTAAACAGCATTTGTCAAGGGGCTAATAAAATTTTGAACAGAGTTACTCAGTTCTCTTGTGCTACTATTGAAGCCTAAACAATCTGGCCCTTTTGTTCCTATCTGCCTGTCTTGTTTCAATAAGGATTCTTGTCACCATGGTATCCTTATTCTTTTCCCAAAAATGAAACAAAAGTGTTTCTGAATTAGCAAAAAATCAAGTAACAAAACAAAAAAAATATATATTCTGGCATAGAAAGAGGAATAAGAATGAAAGAAGAATCTAGCAGAAGAGACAGAGAGACAAAACTTAGTTTTCCTCTCTTGTGTTGTGGTAATATAAAATTTTTATACACTTACGATTTTTTTTTCCAAAATGGTTAGATTGATCACAAATTATGCCATAACTGATGTTAGGGTAAGCAAATTTTCCAATTTTTCTCTTTATCATGTTGGCCTTCCTTTTTATTTTCCAACTTTGATAGAAACTGGTGGAATGAATAAACAAAATGTGAAAAGGAGCAACCTGGCTCTGTGTTGCTTGCCACAGGAATACAGGAATGCTTATTTCAATACCTCGAAATGTTTACTCAGTAAAGACTAAGACTCCACATCATTTATAGAGGAGTCTAAGTGTTCAATTAATTTTCTGATTTGCACCTACACAGGAATAAGGGGGAATTTCCAATTCTGACCTAAAAGAAAATAACAGCATAATTAAAAACCACTGCACACCTTTTATTTTTCTACCTAAAGGAATTGTGGCCACCTGGTGCTTGTCAGATTGAGCAGCAGAGCAGATCCTTCTAGGAAACAATACCCAGAGACTGTTGTGAGAGACAGTAGGACAGAGTGGAATGCCTTTCTTAGAAATTTCTCTTGTCTGATTTCTGAAATCACATATTTTTATAGTGAAAGGGTATAGGATTAAACTGGCCCTGGTTTGAATGATTGCAGTAGTTTTTATGCTATAGTACTACTAAGAAAAAGGCCTATTCCTTTATCTATAGCCAATGGAGAAAAATAGGTATGATTCCTGTCATGCTTTAGTGTTTCACCCTCAAACTCTTGGTTTCTATCATAGAATAAACTTGGAAATGTATGTGTTCATTTCAAGTGAAGACAGGGATTTCACAGAAACAAATTAGTCCATGTGCACTCTATAAAGCATATAAAGAGAATTCACAATATTCTGAACATATCGCATTTGATACATCTTCTATGATCACCTGTACAATGTATGAGCTAAGCTCAGCATCCCTGCACAGACCGCTGGTGTTTTGCAGCTTGTCTGATAAATCCTAGATATGTTAATCTGTTGTATAGTCATCATATTAATAATGTAATTAGGAAAAGAAATGTATAAATACCAGTCAAATTCAAAGGTCTCCCAGATCGTTCCAGTCATGATTTTTTTGTTTGTTAAAGAAGAACATGCCAATGTTAGAATACTGTAATCTTATGACTATTATAGTTTTACTATCAACCACAGCTACGCACGATCATGACCACGCATCTTGGTATGTCACAGTTTCTTAGATAGTGAAAAATATACATTATCCTCAATTTTGGAATTAAAAATAGGACTAAATCAAGTGAATATGGATAAAGAAAAATTGAGGTTCTCCTTGATGTCTCTATTTGCTTTTATATCAATGTGTTTATAAATTTAACCAAATATGTAAACTCAGACCTCTGACAGAATTATAATTTGGCCATTGCGATGGTCTCTTTAGTGAAAAACCTTCCATATTTTTCAGAGGAAGTGAAAAGGAAAACACAAAGTTGTTATTTCCCTTTCTAATAACTCTCCCAAGCTCTGACAGATTCAGATAAAAGGTTCTATTTTACTTCTGTATTTATTCCTGGACTTGGAGAAGGCACTTGTCATAGCCTTGGACATTGATCAGAAAGAGCTAAGAAAAGTTGACATCATGGTGAAATTAAATTCCTTGCCATTTCTTGACAGAAGGTGACATGCAAGAAAATATATTTCTTCCATTTTACTGGATGAAATTCGTCTGGACATTGTAAGGAACCAACTCACAAGGAAAGTCTACATTCAAGCTGCTTAAGTGAAAAGAAAAAGCTGGAGGTAAGTCATATGAGTTATTGTTAGATGTTCTGTGTTGTCATATAAGTATTTTCCATCAGCTGATTGTATTCAACTGAGATGCTTTGCATGAATCTTTTGTAACATGGGACAATGTGCGTTCAGATGTTGAGGTTGTTGACACTTGAAACAATATTCAGGAAAAATTAATTTTTCTTACTACTCACAAACTCTGTAATGTTTAGAGATATTTTTTCATCTAACCCTGAATTACTATGACTGAAAAAAAAAAGGTTACAATGAATCTATTTGGCTGCATAAATTAGATAGTCATATGATTATTCTCCTTGGAAAGTAGAGGGTAAGAGCTATGTCCTCCCATAAGAAAGAACATAGGAAGTATGTGTGTCAAGTTCTTTGTTTTCCAGTGCCTATCATGCCATTATTTTCAGTCTCTAAATATTATTTTTAAAGGGAGGATAATGTTGGAAGGATAGTAAGAAACTAAGGGTTCATAAAGAGTCCCTTTTCCATCTAGTTCTGAATGAAGAAATTAAATTCTACAGAAATATCTGACATATGCAGTGAATACTCACTTTTTCTAGCATTACACAATACCAAGTATTCATCCTACAGTTTGCCTGAGGAGTATTTGAGATTTACCCCAGTTTACTTCAGAAACTCTATCAGTGTGTTCATTATAGACTCTTAGTGTTTTATCTTTGGATTTTACCCAGAATTTATGAGCATAATTGAGTATATGAATGATAGAATCCAAAATCTGTCTTGCTCTCCTGACCAGAAAGGGTCACCTTTCTTCTCAGAAGTGAGAGAGAGTCCCTTTCTCCCAGCCCCTGGCAATGAGATAAAATGATATTAAATAACACACTGTCTTCTCCATGCTGTCCCCACTGTTGATCTGGGCTGGAACCAGGACA
>VYZQ01037284.1:3048-13883 GCA_013400655.1 Mystacornis crossleyi
AATGCAGCTAGAAATTAAGTATATTTTTTATTTCCTTGCTTGTATCTGTTTGGGTTTAGTTACGTAATATTTAGTAAGGCCTGAATGTGCCTGTTCCCTCACGTAACTAAACCCAAAAGAAATCCCTATTGCTTCCATTTCATAGTAAATGTACAGAAACAGAGGAAATGGAAAACTTACAAGACAAGTATACCTAAACTTCCTAAAAATCATGGGAATTATAGACTTCTAACAAGTCCTGTTTTGTGAATGGTTTTGAGCAGTTTACCTCAATTCAAAAATTGTTTTCAAAGTAGGACTAAATTCAGTTCATCCTGTAGCATTTCACTTCTCATTCATTGGAACTCTTGATCATATGCCTGACTTTATCGTAGAAATCAAGGGGAAGCACATATAAGGAGAAAGAAATCAGGGTGTTAATGCCATTTTTGGGTGAGTTTTAATTCAGTCATATTCTGAAATACCTTGCTGAAGCGTGTAAATGTGTATTTGGGACTTTGCTGATTGGGTTAAAAAAATGTGCGTGTTCTTACAGTTACTGCATTAACTGTGAAAAACAGAAAATGGCTCATTTACATACGCCAGCTGCCTTTCAAAGATTAGAGAAGGGATTTCATTTTTTTTTTCCCCTCCTTTCCTTTCTTACTGTTTTGTGCTACCTCAACTCCATCGCTCTGGTTGGAATCCCAACTATATGGTTTGAACGAATCTGTCGGCGAATCTAAAAGTTCTTCTGGTCAACTCGCACGTTCTCCTACTCTAGCTCGTCTTAATCCCTCGGCCTCTTCACCCAACTTTTTAAAATATCTAAGGCATAATTCAAGTGGAGAACAAAGTGGGCATTTTGCACAAAAAAGGTGAGCTAGCACCTGCAAATAGTTTGGGGTAGGGATTGTTTTCCTATGTTGTAAATATGAATCTCTATAGTGTAAATAATTAAAATAATTAATATAGATCAAAGGTGGTAGATTTTTATGGGAGAGGGAACTCTTTGACTGCTCCACTACTGAATGTAGAGCTGGTACTTACATAATTTATTGTTTTAATCAATAAAATTCTTTCAGACACTGGCTCTTTCTTTAGAGCCAGTTGTTCCAAAGCAATTTGCTGTTATGCAGCAGACAGCAGCACTCCTTAAATTGCGTGAGGGATAAGTTGCCAAGAACTGGTGAGCTCACTCTGTCCTTCCTGAAGCATTTGGTTCTGTCCTTTGCTGATGGTAACACAAAAACATATTACTGTTCTTTCATGCCTGACATTAAAGGCAAGTTGACAGAGTTAACTAAGTGGGGCAAGAAGTAGCAGGAATACGGAGAGCCAAAAGGAAAAAAGCCCACGACATACAACCCCACCACCATCCCCACTCCTCATAAAACAAAAGCCCAAGAACAAATAAACAAAAACCTCAACCCATCATTTGTCTTGGTTCCTTGTAGCAATATCAAATTATACTTTTCCATGCCTGCTTTCTTAGACTTAAAATATCTAGAGAGAGCATTGAGAAAAGGACATTACCACTGTGTGTCCCTGAGAATCTGAAACTAGGAGACTCCCTAAAAGTCATGAACTGTGAAAGCCTTTCTTAACCCCTTGAGCTAAAACTGCTTATTTTAGCTCAAAAGTCTAATGAGACCAAATGTCCTTGGAAGCACTGTCAACAGCCACTGGCCGTTGGCAAGCAATTTTTATTGCTGTTGCTCTTTGTTGTTCATTTTTGTTCTCTCATGTGAAAGTTTCCTGTTTTCCCAAGGTGCTGATTTTTCTAAACCTGAGAAAATACTCAGCAAAGGACGATGTTTCACGAGTTTCTTCAGTTGTATTTGCTGAGTACTAACTAGCATCTCTTAATTCAGCTTTACCTGAGAAGTATGACATAGCTCAGGGCAGGAAATGTGAGTCTGCAGTATCCTCTTCACTCTTCAATTTAATAAGACTTACTTGAATCCTTGAATCCTTGAATTTGAATCAAAGCAAATTTTTCCAGGTATATTTGGTAATGATTCTGTACACACAGTTGCAATGTCTCCTGTGCTTTCCCTGTCTCTTAAAGATATACCATAGTGAACATCTAAGCAACAAGAATGAAAATGGATATTGATAGAGATGTCAAATGGGTTAATGGGTTTAAATCAATAGTCAAACTTCCCAATTCTGTAAGTGGAACTACCGTGTAATTGTAATGGATTTACAATGTGATTGTAAATTAACCCTATTTGCAGGGCACACCATGCTACAGCCTTACCTGCTTTATCTCAGTACCAGCTACTGACGAACCTGCTTCACTTCATGCTAGTGATTATCCCAGAGTATTCTGCAAACCCACACCCCCCTTCCCTTTGTTAATGTTCAAAGCTCCTTGCTTTCTGTACCTGTGGGTTTTTTTAATTTACCTTGCTTTAAAGGTTGTCTTTACACCTTGAGTCTTCTCCTTCATCCTTTCTTTGGATTTTAGTTCAACCTAGAGGTGACTGGCCAACCAAATGGCAACAAGTTGCCATTGTTACCAAAACTCTTTGAGTGTGACCATCCAGCCAATTCTTTATCTGCTACAGTCATCCAATTTGTCACGTCTAAGAGCATGNTCATGAAACAGTGCTAAATGCCATCCAGATATATCATTATGGTTTATCAGAAATAAGTCTTTCTTAAACTTACTTTTTCAGGAATTAATTCTCCTACTCATAAGGTTTTGTGTACTTGTCTGAGAGAAGGTCTTCTAGTATCATCAGCCAAGTACTTTTCTATATTTTCATTCCATGCAAAACCTTTTCATTATTTGAATAGTTCTTACTTCCTTCTATTAACCTTCTTCTGAGTATGTTTCAGACTTGTTGTTTTAAAAGACAAGCAGAATTATGTTGGCCAGAAGACTGTTGATGAAATTTGATTAGTGCTTCTGTCTGTTGCATAAATAGAGCCACAATCCTGAATGATCAGTCAGAAGGCTTAACTTTTAACTTAAAATTTCCAAGTTTGTCTGAATAAAACCCTGTTAATGCTTTACAAAATGGTTTTTGACAAAGCCTTATTTTTCATTTGCCAGCACAATGATTATCAGTGTCAGTTTTTCCTAACGTTTTCCCACAGACTTAGTCAGTCATTGAAACTGATTTTTAAGAAAATGTGATAAAGTTGGCATTGGTTGTTACTAGATTAAAGGAATTTATTTGAAACATGCACTAAAAATCTTGGGGTATAGCAAAGAATAATGACTTTACTGGAAGTACATTTATATACATTGGAACATTTTAGCTTGCCCAAACAAATATGTATTTCAAAGTAGATCTTTGTTAGCAGTTTTAGTTTTGACTTTGGTTTCCTTGATATTCAGACCTTCAGGATTTAGCTGCCCTTTGTTTGAAACTTAGGAGTGTGTATTATTTTTAGTCTGTAGATTTATACTTCTTTGTTCTAAACTATACTTTTCCCAACTGCACTCTCAGCATCTCCTACCGTACTGCCTTAAGGAAAAAGCTTCATTCTTCCTCTTCTGTGCCAAATTTCTTAAAATTTCTGGCTCCTGTAGATGAAAATAACACCTCTGACTTTAGGAGCACAACAAGGTAGGGTTCTCTCTTAAAGGCTGGAGGTAAAACTGTGTTTTCAACAATTTCTTTGAAGTATTTCAAATGCTTCTTTCACTTGCAAAACCTGATTTGTGCAATGGTTCACTTGTGTGTATTCTGCATGTAATTGCTGTCAAAAAGATGAAGCTATCCCAGGCTACTCTCCCATTAGTACTGCAGATCTTAGCCATTTTTGATGCAATGGTGCAATGGTCATTCAACTTCCATCTATGTATTTCTGTGATTATTCCTGACAAAGGAGAGTTTTCAGTTAAGAGAATATAAGATTCATCCTAAGCAGTGTCAGTGTCCTCAAATTGGAAGGAGAGGATGACCTGTAAAATGCTCCCCCCTGTTGCTGCCAGAGCTATCTGGATTTCATTTATCCCTCTCAGCTTCTACAAAGACTCATGTAACCATTTAGCCAATGGGTAGATTAAAGCAATGAGTAGAATAAAGCAATGAATAGAATCTGTTAGAATCCTAACAGATGAGAGTTATTAGTGGGATTTTTAATAGGAAAACAGCATTGTTCTTCACTATTTCATTTTGTATTTCTGAATAAAAACCTCTGTATAGCATGCGTGGATGACATCAAGGGAGTAATATGCAAGGTTCTTGGATGCTCTTCCCAAGTTTGTTGCGTGTTTCAGAGGTGGACTTGCTAACACAAAAGTTAAAAGTTTTTCTCCCAGTCTGTGTTGGGAGGGAATATATTGCATACTCAGTGCACAGGAGGTTGAAAGTTTAGTTAGTGTTTACAAAGCTCCTTGATGTGTGCTGATAAAAGTTATCAGCAAATCTTTGTGTCTCCAATGAATAATTGCTAGATTTTGTGGATGGCATGTAAATAGTGTAATGGTAAAGCTACATTATAGTGTATGTATCTTTAATATGTTCTGATTAATATACTGCTGCAAAGAAAACTGAAAATTAATTAAAACTGGAAAGAGTAGACTGTACAGAGCTGCCAGCCCCTGTTTGTGAACCTCAGTGCTGTTTGCAGCCATGTATAAGCCTCTGCCACGAAGCAAGTTTCACCTTCCTAACACTGAGAGCTTGCCCCAGCATGTGCACACACACTGCACTCCCAAGGCAGTGGCTCATGTGTTCGCTGAAGGCTGTGTCACTGTTCCTGGCAGATCCGGGTGACCTGCTCACAAACTGTTCTGTGCTCTGCCCTTTCAGCGATTACGAATCCAAGCACGGCCAGCAGGCCCTTGATGCCGACAGCCCTGTAAGGACTCGAAGGCATTCATGGAGGCAGCAGATATTCCTGCGAGTGGCCACCCCTCAGAAGGCGTGTGATTCTCCCGGCCGATACGATGGTAAAGTCTGGGTTTGTTTGCTTCCATGAGCTTATTCGTGCGTGTTGTGTGTGAAGTGTGAATCATTGTGTCTGCCAAGGGGACGTATTTGCCTGGTGTTCTGTTTGTACTGTCATTGCAGTTTACCACCTAATTTTTGAAAATACCCAGCTCATTAGCTGTTGAGTTTTTACTTTTCAGCTTCATATGTAACATTGTTCCTATTGTCCCATGTTAACTAGCCAGAGAAGAAATTATTTTTATGTGTAGTATTTTTATGAGTTCTGGGGAAAAAATGCATCACCAAGTACTGCGCTGAAGAAAAGATGATGCTTCCATTTCATCTTTCCTTGTTGGAGTATAGAACTACAGACTAGAAAAATCCAAGTGTACCAGCATGAATTATATTTCTTTTATGATTTGAGTTCTGTAGTGCATACTTTGTCCTCATGTATGCTGCTCTAGTCTGTGGCATTTGCCACTTGAGTCATAATTATCTACCCTTTCCATAATTATTTTGTGAAACTCTGTAGAGCTGAAGAACCATAGACTAGAAGAAAATCACTGCACGTAAGCATGCAGGTGCATCATTTTGTGCATTTGCTTTATGTAAGCCAGATAGTACAGCATGTGCTGGGNACCACCTAATTTTTGAAAATACCCAGCTCATTAGCTGTTGAGTTTTTACTTTTCAGCTTCATATGGAACATTGTTCCTATTGTCCCATGTTAACTAGCCAGAGAAGAAATTATTTTTATGTGTAGTATTTTTATGAGTTCTGGGGAAAAAATGCATCACCAAGTACTGCGCTGAAGAAAAGATGATGCTTCCATTTCATCTTTCCTTGTTGGAGTATAGAACTACAGACTAGAAAAATCCAAGTGTACCAGCATGAATTATATTTCTTTCATGATTTGAGTTCTGTAGTGCATACTTTGTCCTCATGTATGCTGCTCTAGTCTGTGGCATTTGCCACTTGAGTCATAATTATCTACCCTTTCCATAATTATTTTGTGAAACTCTGTAGAGCTGAAGAACCATAGACTAGAAGAAAATCACTGCACGTAAGCATGCAGGTGCATCATTTTGTGCATTTGCTTTATGTAAGCCAGATAGTACAGCATGTGCTGGGGCTAAGAATGCCTGAGAAAATCCTCTGGCTCACTAAAGTTTGAATTTCACAGCATGAGCTTTGTAAGTTCTGACTTATCTCTAAGGCCATTGTATAAGAAACGAAAAAAAGTGTAAAGAAACAGAAAGGAACAGTACCTTACAGTAAATGTAGAAAAAAGTAACCATCCTAGTGTCACTAAAATGTTTTTCTTGCATCTTAAAGTGAGACCTTGATTAACTGGAGTGTAACACATAGCAAGCGTTTCTGTCATTAATGCACTGCTTGCAACGTAATTTGACTGATAGTGAGGTAAGCTGCATATGGGCACAGATGCCTCTCAAATTTAGTGTACTTCGGAGTGAAGTGATCTCAGGAGCATGTTGTGTAAACATACATGTGAAATGCTCTGTTGTACTTAAAGGCGTGTGAAGGGCTGTTTTATGAAACTACTGTTTTTACAGGTTTGATGCATCTCTCTGTGACTGGAAATAGTGTCTTACTTGTTTTTGAAAGCCACAAAACCTTCCCATATTAAATAGGAAAATAAAATCCACCTAAATTGCCTACCCAAGCATTTCCTCTGAGACATAATAGCTGCAAGATACAATCTTAACAACCTACAGCTGGGTAAGCAGAATAGTTGGAGAAACAAGTGTGGCCAAAATGGAAAACAGGATGTGCTATTAATAGGAGCAGCAATTTAAAATATTTGGCCTTTTATCTTCATTCATTTTCTTTTTTTGTATTTGTTTCACTGTACATAATTTATGAACAGAAGAAAACTCAGAGTCAGTGTGGTTTTTTAAAATATTTAAAGCAAATACTGGGTTTTTCTGTTTGGACTTTTATGCATCTCCTGGAACATTTTTGGCAGTGAAGGATACTCCCTTGTTATCCAGTCTTTGTAGCCTTAAAGAGAGCTGCCGTACAGCTGGTCTTACACTGGATTTACCACCACAGTTAACTAAGTAACCCCTCTAGTTCCAAAGTTAATGTGATAAAAGTAAATGCCTATCATTCATCATCTTGTTTTTCTTTCACGTTCTTTTTTTTTTCTTTTTTAAAAAGTCTTTCTCACTTGTTTTAGACTGATTTCCTTTAATTTGTACAAACAGCTGATGTATCACCAAAAGTTCAATTTCAGCCAAATTGGACAGAGGGCAAAGAAAGTTTTAAAGATAACATGGTTTGTCATGTTCTGCAAAAGTAAGCATGAAGGGAGGGAAATAAGGGGACATCTGATTTATGAGTTTCCCTTTATAGACTCAGACTCCACTGACCAATTTCTCCCTTCAGGTGTTGTGGCCAACGCCCTACTCCAGGGTACTCTGCAGGAGAGGAATAAGGAAAAAATCTGGGGAAGGGGTGTGTTTAGCAGCTAGTAAGTCATTCAGCCAAGAGACCCAGATCTCTGTGACTCAGAGATGATAGAGTTTTTCAAGTTTAGCCTAGGCTGCCTTACTAAACTTTGCATTGAAGGTAAAACCCACCAGGGTGCCTGAACTGTGCATTGCTTTGACAATGTGTGGGCAGGCATTGTCAACAAAATGAAACTGTTCTGTGGCTGTAATTTCCCTGGGTTGTAATGAGTAGATTTAACAGAAGAATGTACAAGCTGTCACAAGAACCAGAGACAACTTTAAGCTTTATATTCACAGAAAAACCTAGGCTCTGACATTTGTAATTACGTTTGTATGGGCAGGTGGTGAGCTGAATCTCAAGATGCATCATGTTCATTGCTGCTCTCTGTGTGGTTAACACAGCAAGATACGAAGGTGTATTTACTAAAAGTTTTAAAAAAATAAAGAAACCCTAGACAACTGGTACATAGCTTTTGCAGAAATTTTGATCTTACTCTTTTGAGGTACTGAACTTGAGAAAAGTCTAATATCCTGAGTTTCCACGTGAAGCTTGAATGGCTTAAACAGCACCGAGTCCCACTGTCTTGCACTTCTGAATCCTTTAACTCTTTAGGAAGTGCTCACAAATAGTTTGAGCTTCATTTTCTGTAGCTCAGGTGGAGCAAAATGGTTGCTGGCTGTGCTTTGGGGATTGCATCATGAGTTACCAGGCAGAGAGCAGTTTATTTTGCAGACACCATTATTTAAAAGCAATGATTTACTATATGTGAAGGAGGGTATTCAGTCCTAAATCAGTAGAAGAAAAATACTGCAAAGAGATATGCTGGAAAACCATTTTTTCTTGCTAGTTGAGATTCCTGCCTTGCCTGATAATTGGACTGATGTAGCCATGGTCAGCAAGGCAAGCACGCTGAGACAACACAAAGCCTTGTAGAAAGACCATTACTTTGGTTGTTGTGGGAGCCATGTCCCACGTACACGCCCTTTTCCAGCCACCTCCTGCTTGTTGGTACTGCCACTTTCCTCTTCCCCCTCCTATTTTTCCCTGCCTCTGTGCATAACTTCACAATGAAGCACATCAGAGAACTATTCTGCAGTTTGCTGCCTGGCAGGAGAGCCAGGTGATCCCTGGTGAACCTGAGGAGGAGGCTGATCTCCAGTTTGAAGATCTAGAAAGGATTTTCTGCATGGGTAAAATGATCTGTAGAGACTTCTAATATTTTACAGCTGGTAGCTGGAGGATGGAGTGTTGAATTATGCTAGTTCCATTGTAGCAAGCTACAGTTCAAATTATCCAGCCTCAACTCCTGCTGTAAGCAGCTTCCCCTGGAACGGTTGTGATGCTGCGAGTGGTGTGGAGCAGCAGGGGGCAGCGTTTCCCTCACTGGCAAGTGAGCGTTTCCCTCACTTCAGACACCGTGTCTCATCCTCGGATGTTTTTTATTTGTGGGAGTGTAATGAGTGTTGCTTCCAGCAAAGTGGAGAGATGGAAAAAGGGACAGCTGAGTCTCCTTAAAAAATGGTCACACTTTGATCTGTTACAATCCTATATTTATTTTGAAAGAGGGTTGTTGTTATTCTTTTTCTAAAGCTCTCTCTCCTACTCACTGTCTTAAACATTCTAAATAATAAATGTGTTTCTTCAGTTATTTGATTTTTACCTTTATACCTCCCCACCCTACTTGCAGGCAGATGTTTCTACTTCTGTAGCATCACCCAAGAGCCGCATTTGTTTGGCTATGCAAATGGTCTAGGACTCTTTAGTTCTCTGTTCACTGGTTAAAAGATGAAGAGAACAACAACTCAGTGATTATTTTAAAGCAGATGAAGTATGGACACACTCAAAGGTCCTAATTTTCAGTTGGGTCAGTTTTCTAGTTCCACTCACAGTATTGCACGAGCAGTAGAGCAGGCAGGGACAGGTGTCTGGAAGGTGAGGGTCGGTGCCCGTACCCTGCTCAGGAGCAGAACATCCTTGAATCATTGTAGACTGATCATGAAACTTCACCTTGCACTGCAGTGCAGCAAGATATTCACATATATTTATTCAGCATCTACAAAGTTCTGTGCAGTGGACAATTTCCACTACAGTTTTCACATATTGACTGTTCAAAATTGGTCATAAATAGGAGACCTGTTTTGCAGATTGTCAGAAACTCCCAGCACAGTCAAGTCAATTACTGGATTTAAGTGGGATGTGAATAGTTTTTGAAGGAAATCGTGGGAAAATAGTGGTGCTTCTTGGAGCTTTCTTGCTGAGGGAGATGTGTTGAAAGCAGACAACAAGATATTTTTAACAGCTGTGCTAGTTTTAGGTTGGAGAATGGGTGATTTGTTTTAAGGTGGGCAGTGTGTGATGAAGTTACCTGAGGAACAGTGAAAGAAATTGAAATTCAGAGGAGTGAGATGCTTGGTATCACTTAGAAGTACTCAGCAAATAATTTCAGATAAGAAGATCTGCAACATTTTATTTTATAGCTTGACTTGCAGGAAAAAAAATTGGTTTAGCTAGTAAAAGTATCTCTGTACAGGAAAATGAACTTGATTCATTAATTAAAATTATTTGGGTTTCAGTCTCTGTCAGATAAAGGCAAACTGTTAAATCCTAAGTGCTGGAGAAAAGTTTTAAATTTGAAGAACTGTTATTCTTGAAACCAGCTGTAGTTAACACCTACCCATCTCTTTATGTGCTTTGTGATGGGTACTGTGTCTCTTGATTATTTAAGCAAATTTTTAAAATATAATTTTGTAGTAGCATTGCAAATACTATAAACTGTTGCTTTAGCATTCTGCGCTTAGAATGTTTATGGGCTGTAAATAATTTGTAATGTGTTTGCCACTACTGTGTTAGCAACACAACTATTATTAATTAAAGCCAGTTGGTTATAATTGATTACTCTGCTCTGCCCCTTTCAGAGCAAATATGTGCTCTCAATCTTGATATCCGGCACAGGAGTTTGGCTAGTAAGTAACCAGTAAATACACGATTAATGTTTGATGGCTTCTGTGCCCACTGAAATATCAGAGCATTCCTTTTTCAGGGATTGATAATATTAGCAAATGAGATTAATTTGGAGGTAGTGAGTACTTTTAAAGAAGTTCTTGGCTTTAAAAGAAAAGCAAAGTCCAGAGCATCTTTTGGAGCTGATTGTAATCAACAGTGTTGAAATACACAATTTTTCAAGAATTCCTCATTCAGCCATTGCTTTAAGTTGTATGTCAGATTAGAACTTGTTGCTTCTTGTGATTCTGTATCTGAAGCTTTCTGATTACAGAAGGCTCCTGGTCATTTTACCACACTGGTTATGAAGTTAAATATTCCAGGCAGCTATGTAAAATAATATGAATATTATATCCCTGGTTATGGTAGTTTGCATTCCTCTTTATTTCTGTGTGAAAGAAAGTGTTGCACTGCCTGAATGGAAAATCTGAAGAGAACTAAAGATGTTGTTGATGTCTTTTCTTTTGGCAGTTGAATCTTAAATGG
>VYZQ01037287.1:29241-42021 GCA_013400655.1 Mystacornis crossleyi
AGCAATTAGACACAACTCACTGTCATTTCTGTGTATTTTTGGCAGCATTTTAATAATCCAACAAAAGCAGTAAGTAGCATAGCTGGGTCCTCAATTGCTATGGGTTTTCTAAAGAATTTTATACTCTGCTGGGGAAAGAATGAGATACAAAGTTGAAAGATGTTTGAGGCAGATACTTTATAAGGAAACTTTTGATCTAAAAACATTATGTTCAAATTGTGAGAGTTCACTTTGCTAAAAACGATTTTTTAAAGCAATTGCTTTTCTTTTGGAAAGAAGTTGAGAATTTTTCAGTGTTCAGGGGATTTCCTTCCCCTTCTCCCTTTTTAATATGTCAAACCTTTGTACCCGAAGAGTTTTGAAGACCTAACAGTTCCTTATTTTCACCAGCGAGCTAGGGTGACAAGGAAACAGTAGGATGAATACCCAGTAAAAATTGTCTCTGATGGAACACACACACATATATTACGTATGTATGTATGCATACATACAGACATAGTGTGCAATTTTGGGTACCACATTATATGAATTATATAAATCTGTTAAAGGGTTTCCAAGGGAGGGCAATGGAGGGCCGTGAGGGGAAGTCATATTAGGAGCAGCTGAGGTAATTTGTCCTGTTCAGCCTGGAGAAGAGGAGACTGAAGGGACACCTCATTGCAGTCTACAACTCTCTCATGAGGCGAAGAGGCAGGGCAGATACCAATCTCTTCACTCTAGTGACCAGTGACAGGAATGGAGGAAACAACTTGAAGCAGAGTGCGGGGAGGTTTGGTTTGAATATCAAGAAAAGGTGCTTCACTCAGATGGTGGTTGAGCACTGGAACAGGCTCCACAGGGAAGTGGTCACAGCACCAGCCTGACAGAGTTCGAGGAGCATTTGGACAATGCTCTCAGGCACATGGTGTGATGCTTGAGGCTGTTCTGTGCAGGGTCAGGAGTTGGATTTGGATGATCCTTGTGGGTCCCTTCCAAATTAGGATGTTCCATAATACATGAGTTGTTATTGTGTATATATGTATACTATTTCCAGTCAGTGTGCTAGTAACTGAAAGTAATACTGTGGTATAATTTTTAGACGCTTGTCCAAGTTGTAGGCAATTATTTTATCTTTCCCCTCTATCCAATGTGGTTTTTGAGTCATAAGTTTAGATAGCCTTCAATTTTTCCTTCACCTTCCTTCTCCCCTCTTCATGCATTGTTCAACCCCTTTGTCTAAACTTTTCCATCTTAGAGTTTTGTCACTGAGCCTTTAGCTTCACATTTTTTTCTCAAAGATAATTACTCAGTCTACCCTATTAGAAGGAAGCAATCTGTTTGCAGAAAGTTTTTTAAGATGCCTTCTCCTGCCCATGGCCTAACTAGGTCAAAGATATGTGCTTTTATCTATCTTTAGAAGAAGGTTTATCCAGCATGGAGCTTCCTGAAATAGAAATAAGAGTGTATTTAGTGCTCCACTCATCTTCATTCACTCTCCACCCAGTACTTCCAAGAATGATGGTATAAATAGCATCAACATGTCACAGGGGATAGAGGGAAAATGTGTCCAGTTTTCCAACCTAACCTTTGCCTGGTTGGCTAGATACATGCACGCAAACACACACAGTTATGTAAGTGCATCCCTCAGGAGGGCCACAAGGATGTCACAGGCTCATGCAGAGAGAAAACCGAAATGGCTGAAGCCCAACTGGAGCTTAATCCAGCTACTGCCACAAAAAAATAACACTAGAAGTTTCTATATATATATATTCACATCAAAAAGCAGGCCAAGGAGAATCTTCATTCCTTGTTGGATATGGGGTGAAACTTAGCATCAAATGGTGAAGAAAAGGCTGAGGTACTTTGTGCCTTCTTTGCTTCAGTCTTACATAGTCAGACCAGTTGTTCTCAGAGTGCCCAGGCCTCTGAGCTGGGACACAGGGAACAAAATGAAGCCCCCATAATCTAAGGGGAAATGGTCAGCAACCTGCTGCAACACTTAGACATGCACAAGTCTGTAGGACTGATGGGATCTGCCCAAGGGTACTAAGGGAGCTGGTAAAAGTGCTCACTGAGCCACTTTCCATCGTTTACCAGCACTCCTGGATGTTTGAGGAGGTCCCAGTTGACTAGAGGTTGGCAAATATGACTCCCACCTACAAGAAGGTTTGGAGGGAAGGTTGTGGAGCAGCTCATCCTGAGTGCCATCACACAGCACATACAGAACAACCAAGGGATCAGGCTCAGCCAGCGTGAGCTCATGAAAGGCAAGTCCTACTTCACCAACAGGAGCTCCTTCTATGACTCGCTGAGTGGAAGAGGGAAAAGCTGTGTATTCTATGTTCCTGGACTTCAGCAAAGCTTCTGACACCATTTCCAACAGCATTCTCCTGGAGAAGCAGACAGCTCACGGCTTCATGGGTGCACTATTTCCCATGTAAAAAAAATGTCAGGATGCCCTGGCCCAGAGAGTGGTGGTGGATGGAGTTACATCCAGCTGGCAGACGGTCACCAGTGCTACTCTCCAGGGCTAAGTACTGGGGCCAGTTCTGTTTAATGTCTTTATTGATCTGAAAGTGGGGATCAAGTGTAGCCTTGCTGAGTTTGTGGACAACTCCAAGTTGGGTGGAAGTGTTGACCTGCTGGAGGGCAGGAAGGCTCTACAGAGGGATCTGGACAGGATGGATCGATGGGCCAAGGCCAGTGGTGTGAGGTTTAACAAGACCCAGTGCCAGGTCCTGCTGCTGGGTCACAACAGCCCCAGGCAGTGCCACAGGCTGGGGCAGAGTGGCTGCAAAGCTGCCCACAGGAAAAGGACCTGGGGGTGCTGGTGACAGTGACTGAACATGAGCCAGGGTGTGCCCAGGTGGCCAAGAAGGCCAATGGCATCCTGGCCTGTACCAGCAGCAGTGTGGCCAGCAGGACCAGGACAGGAATTTTTCCCCCTGTACTCAGCACTGGTGAGGCTGCACCTCAAATCCTGTGTTCAGTTTTGGACCCCTCACTCCGAGAAAAGACACTGAGTGCTGGAGCATGTCCAGAGAAGGGCAATGGAACTGGGGAAGGATCTGGATCACAAGTCCTGTAAAGAGTGGTTGAGGGAGCTGGGGTTATTTAGCCTGGAAGAAAAGAAGGTTCAGGGGAACATTATTACTCTCTACAACTGCCTGAAAGGAGGTTGTAGCCAGGTAGGTATTTGTCTGTCCTCTAGGTAACAAGTGACAGGACAAGAGAAAATGGCCTCAAGTTGTTCCAGGGAAAAAACCTCTTACAGAAAAGGTGGTCAAGAAGTTAACCAGGCTGCCCACAGAAGTGACTGAGTTACCATCCTTAGAGGTATTTAAAAGATGTGTACATGTGGTGCTTAGGGACATGTTTTTGTGGTGGACTTGACAGCTAATGGCTGGACTTGATGATCTTAAATGTCTTTTCTAACATAAATGTTTTCTGATTCTACAACTCTAGAAGGACAAGGGAAAAGGTAGCAGCCTTATTTAAGATGGACAAAAATTTATAACCAGTGCTTTAGACGAACCACAAATTCAGATGAAGTTTCCCATATGATCAGTGTAACATAAAATTTTGCCAGGAGATTATTAATCTGCTTTATCACTTTGTATCATCAGATATGCTCAGAGCATTTTTAGGTGTCAGTTACCCTGGAGTCCCAGGGGTATTGTTGACATCAGTTCTATATTTAGTCTAATAGTGGTGGTTTTGCCCACCTGTTTAAAACAAACAAACAAACAAACAAACAATTTTTAGATAAAGCCTATTAAACTGAATTTAATTTGGAGAGTTGTCAAATGTCCTTCCTCCCCCAGATCTGCCAGGCAAATATCTCTGGGATTAAAACAAAGAAAATAAATTAATCTCCGCCTTCTTATTACAATACAAAGTGAGAGTAGCCAGGAAACATGGCGCAAAACTTGATGGTACACAGTGTCCTTAGATCATTTGGCCATTGTTTTCGCTCACAGCAGCACATGTTAATGATACAAAGAAGTTTAACATTTTTTGGCTTTGGCTTTTCATGTCACAACCATAATAAATGTGCATATTATTGTTTGTATTGCCATATCCTTCAGATGCACCGCCAATTACTAGAGCCTGTGCACGCGCAGCCAAGGACAGAATTTTGCCCACAAACAGACTGACTGAATTAAATTAAGCAGAATCATTGCCTTGCAGATTCAGCTGTGAAGTAGTGTGTAAGGGTACAGAATGTTTATGTTGTAAAAATGCTGTGTGGGTCAAACCTGCTGCAGGAAGACCAAGGCTTTTTTACTTTTCACTTAACAATTTAATTCTGCTTTAAAAGGCCTTTGTCTTGTATGGACATAAGGCATCCTCAGTTGTTACTAGTTAAAAAACAAAACAACCTGCAAAACAATAAAATAGTGAATAGAATGTTAAATCCAGAAGAACAGGAAGAAATAAAAAGATCTGGGGTTTCTTTTGCTTATTTTAAGGAATTTGGGCCACAGAGAAAAAAATCGAATATGATGAAGAACGAAGAAACAAGTTTTAATGTGGACAATACCAGAGTCTCTCCCTTTTCCCGCTGCTTGCAGCCACTCAGCCCTGTTACAAAGCCACACAGAACAACTCCGTTTGATGAAGAATTTAGAACACACCTCTCACATTTCCGCTATGGTCCTCCTCCTCTTGAAAACATGGAAACATTCCAGGGGTCCTTGGAAGGAGGGTCTCGTAAACGTAAGAGCATGCCAACAAAAATGCCTCCTCCCATCACCCCTGAGGACTCCTCATCACCACCAGACAGACCCGAAGATCACAATGACATAGGCTCTTCCAGTCTCCCTTTGGTGTTCCAACAGCCAGCTCAGCCCAAGTACAGTTCCCAGATGATTGACCTCTGCAGCTTTGGTTTTCAATTCTACAGAACTCTGGAGCATTTTGGAGCCAAGCCCATTAAGCAAGAACCAGTGAAGCCTAACATGGCATGGCCCAATAGCCCAGCATTCATGCAGGCTCCTTACCCTTATTATCCTAAAGTCCACCCTGGCTTAATGTTTCCTTTCATTGTGCCACCAAACTTTCATTTCAGGAACCCTTTTCAAATGAAAAGACCTCCAGAACCATCCTTCAGGAGGGCTGAAGTAAGAGAAAGTGGTGAAAACAAACAGAAAGTGGAAAGAGTAGATGTCAACCTTCAGATAGATGACAGCTACTATGTTGATGTGGGGGGTGAACAGAAACGCTGGCAATGTCCCATGTGTGAGAAGTCCTATACATCCAAGTACAATTTGGTGACCCATATCTTGGGGCACAGTGGCATTAAGCCACATGCTTGCACACGGTGTGGCAAGCTTTTCAAGCAACTAAGCCACTTGCACACGCATATGTTAACACACCAGGGCACTCGGCCACATAAGTGCCAGGTGTGCCACAAGGCTTTCACTCAAACCAGTCACCTTAAGAGACACATGATGCAACACAGTGACATCAAGCCTTACAACTGCAGGATCTGTGGCAGGGGTTTTGCTTACCCCAGTGAGCTGAAAGCACATGAGTCTAAGCACGAGAGTGGACGAGAGAACATTTGTGTGGAGTGTGGTCTGGACTTTCCAACTCTGGCCCAACTGAAGAGACACCTCACCACCCATCGTGGCCCTATACAGTACAATTGCACCGAATGTGATAAGACCTTCCAGTACCCAAGTCAGCTGCAAAACCACATGATGAAGCACAAAGACATCCGCCCATACATCTGCACTGAATGCGGCATGGAGTTTGTGCAGCCCCACCACCTGAAGCAACACTCCCTGACTCACAAGGTAAGCCGGCTCTCACCTTGCATCTGAAGGTAGCACGAGGATTACAGGCTGCTAAACACAAATATACTCACCTCCTCAGAGATGTGGCCTCTTGCCAGATGCAGAGGCTTACGCAGAAACTTCAGTACTGCTGGCAGTAGTATAAGCCAGATGTCTTTATCAGTCTTAAGAAGTACACACAAATCCAACTTTGTTACGAGAGGGAGTTCAATTAAACCACCTGTATTACTTCCCCAAACTGGATTCGCATCTCTCTTTCTTGGTTTTTTTTCCAGAATGACCTTCTGTAAAATAACATAATTTTGCAGAGCTGTATAACCACCCGGCAATCTCAACATTTAAAAAGATTTTTTTTTACTGAGAGCCAGTTCTGCCACTTTGTTTTCTTAATTAGGAAGTAGATGGGTTTGCAGTGGACTGCAGCAAAAAAAGTATGCTATTACTCATCAGATTTTGGAGAATTGTTATAGTGATACGTTTAAAAACCAAAAAAAAACTAAGAAAAACTCCCCTTTGTGCATATGTTATCCAGAATTCCAGTTAATAGAAATGGACAAGCAGATCATAATCACAGCTAATTCATATCAAGTGGCAGTCTTGCCACTTCTGAGAGCAGTAACAGCAGAGTCAGCTTAGGGTAGAAACAAGCCTCGGAACATTTCCAAAAAAGATTGCTTTCAAAAATAGGAAAAATGTAATTGTTCTGTTCAAGAACCTCTGAAACTGACTATCCACTTTTACAAAAATAATAAGGCAATCGTAAGACCTTTCACTTTAATAAAAATTTTCTTCCAGATTTGCATATTTTTCCTTTAATGTTTGAATTTTGGCTTTTACATGAAAAACATTAAAAATACAGAAGGCTAGAACACTTGAGTCTTATAGCCACATATTCTTTGAAAACCTGACAACCTCTACTTCCACATTTGCTTTTTGTTTTCTGCTTCAAGCTTATAATTTCTCTTCTTCCTGGAGATTCCCTGGTCTGTGGATTTACTGTGAAAGATTCCACTAATTGAAGACTTGGTAGATTTTTTGTCACAGGAAATGAAATGCCCCTGAGCCCTTAGAGAGCTTCTGCTTCTTTGTCCACATCTGCAGGTGGATGCAGCTGTGAATATAGTTTACAAGTACTTAGCTGACTAAACACAGCCTCATATCAGATGAGCAGACACTTGAAGCTGCTGGTGATGTTCAGTTTCAGCTTTGTCATTAACTGTGAAAACCACTGAGAGTCATTTCACATCTTTTTAAAGAAGGCCTGTGGAAGGAGTAATTGCTCTCAGCACCTCACTAGTAAATCCTTATTACCTTCAGCAAGTTAAACTCTTAGGCTTTTTAATAGCAAATTCTTTGATTTTCATAGTATCTAAATCACTGCTTGAAAAGCTGACAGACCACACAGGTGTGAGTAAGAATATTGAATTACGCAGTAGTAAATTGAGTGCTTAGCATAGAAGGTGATAAAAATGTTTTATAAATCTCATATAAAATGAGATCATTCCATTAGGGTTACTGAAAATCCCACTAAGAATGAACAGATTTTTCTCTCTTCAGTAAATGTAAGATGTATAATCTTATTTGGTGATATTTCTTGACTACTCTCAGTTACTTCAGATTATTTTCTATAGCTTTCTTCAAAATAGGGCTGTGCCTTTTTCATAAGCCAGATATATTCAATTATTAAAGGCAAGCACTACTTTAGTCTTCTAACTTGTGGGCTTTTACTCTTGGTCAATAAGTGTATACTTTTGATCAATACTTTACTTAAGCAGCAGAGCAGGACAGGGAAGCTCTGACACTGACTGTGTCACACTGATTTGTAAACAAACTTCATTATTTCATTAAGGCTACATTTTGTTTTACTTCTCTGCTTCTCAGAACCTTGTAAGTGTTTGTCAAGAAAAAATACACAGGTATCTATTACTTGAAAAAACATTAAAAGTGAAGGAATTTATTATCAACTTTGCCAATGCAGAATGCATAATTCATAAGTTGCTGAACTGAAGATTAAATTACCTAGAACATTTTCCATCTACAGAATTTTTCTTATCTTTCAGGGTGTGAAAGAACACAAATGTGGAATTTGTGGCCGGGAATTTACCCTGCTGGCCAACATGAAGCGACATGTCCTGATCCACACCAATATCAGAGCCTATCAATGCCATTTGTGCTTCAAGAGCTTTGTGCAAAAGCAGACTCTCAAGGCCCACATGATTGTTCACTCTGATGTCAAACCCTTCAAATGCAAAGTAAGTGCATTTGGTGGCAGAGGCCTTAACCTACAGTATATTTCTTTTATACTATAATTTTATTAAATGGTAAAATTAGAAAAGCAAAACTTGCTGACACGTACTGCAGTTGCATTTAAATTAACATAAACCAGTCTGGTTTTCTTTCTTATCCAGGTTTTGCTTATGTAGCACAAAATAATGGAGGTAAATACCTGTGGTTTACTCCCTTTACCTTCATTAGCTTTCATCCTCACATAGTTTGGGGAGTTTTTTGCCTTGTGAACATTTCAGTGCCACACATGTTTGAGGACAATAAACATGTCTGACATTTGCTTAGTACAACCACCCAAATGAAGTCTAAGTGCTTAATAGCTTGAAACACTGACAGAAAGCGTAAATCAAATCATGTACCCTGCAGAGGATCATGGAAAAACAGCACCCATGACTTCACACAGTGATACTATACAACAGCTCAAGAAAGGAGTCAGAAAAAGCCACAGCAAAATACACATATAAGTGGGACTTGAAAGGGCCAAGTGTAATTACCAGACTGAAATTCAGGGCAGGAGATCAGTATGCTAACAAAACAGCCTCTGAGGCCATCTGGACTTTCTATGGTCCTGTGCAAATTCCAGTTTGCTGCTTCCCCCCTAGCACTGGAGGCTGACATTCCATCCTCTCTTCTCCTCCCTCCCCATAAAACTTTAAGGCTTTCTTGACCCTGTTCAACTCTAATATATTCCTTATGAATTATTCATGTCTATATTCTTACTCACTATTGGATGCTACATAAGTTCTCTTGCTGCAGATCTGGTTCATTACTGTAATCATACCTTGTGACGTCAAAGGTCATAGATTCTTTTCCAACTTTAATTTGGTCTGAGAGGGCTGTAAATATAGAGTGGAGCATATTAACCAGCTTATGCATAAGTAACTGAAGACTGATTTGGAAGCAATTTCTAGAACTCCTTCATCCTACATCTTTATGGTACTGAATATTTTCTTAAAAGGAACATTTCATGAAGAAGCAGAGATGGATGAAAAATTTTGAATGGAATTGTTTTCTCTTGAAAAAATGTAGAACTTCAAAATGTCATAGGAATATATGATATTCAGTGCTAGTTTTAGTAAGAAAATGTCAAAATGGATCCTTCTGACTTCATAATTTTTCTTTGTAAACTTCAAAAAATTTTAATTTGAAAAACTAGCAGCAAAGTCTTCCAAATTCAGTATTTTGTTTTATTTTAATTTATGTCCTATTAAGATATTATTTCATATATCAGGACTTACATTAATCTATGTTGATAAAAGCATTTCTTTTACTGAAATGCTAAGGCTGTAACATGTCAGGTCTGCTGGAGATTTTCGTTCTTTGAGAACATATGCAAACCTCCTTTTTGTTCCTATTTGGTTTAAGTCCTCCTCTGACTCCTCAAAGTTCAGAAGAGAAATTCAGTTTTTGGATCAGGTTTTGTGGGTGCAGTATGTGGACCCACATGACTTTTTAGGTACGTGCAGATTAACTGGAAGGTTGTCTTCAGCTCAGTGTTTGATGATGATAGACTATTGAAACTTGGAGAGGGTGGTAGTTGGAACTGGGAAACGGACTATCACCAGTATGTTTTCCAGCCAGTAACAAAAGCTCTACAGGAACACCTGTTTTTCTTATTTTTTTACTCTTCTGTCCCACCCAGTGTTCTTAAGAGGAAAGAAACAAGTAAGCACAGTGAATCTGTTTCTCATATGACTGAAGGGGTATGAATCAACATCGGTGCCCCTGACAGTGAGGGCTGCAACAATAAGCAAAGGCAGAATCAGGAACTGCTCTTTTGCCTTAGGAACATCCTAACATTACCTCTCTGACAGAGCCCTCAAAAGACTCTTGAAAGCAAATATTTCTGGCTGGCACTCAGAGGGTTAAGGCAATGACCAGATAGCAGCCTTTTGGCACCAAGCTCCTCCTCAGCAGAAGGAAGGATATAGCTGTATGAACAGCCTGCTTAACAATGGCTCACATGTCCCCGGGGAACCGCCTGCAAATAGATTTCATCTTGCTTTCTCTTGTACTTTTCAAAGCTTCCTGTTTTCTCACGGTCCTTTTGGACAGTTTACAGTCATTCTCCCTCTCCTTCTTTCTTTGAGGAAAGGAACACCCTTCTTATGAAGAAAAAAAAAAAAAACAGAAGAAGAATGCAAGGGAAAGAGAGCACAGCAGTAGCCTTTATACTTCACCACATGCAATGCTTTTCCTTACCTTTTTCTCACAGCAAAAGAAAACATGAGCTTTCCTATGTGTCTAATCACAGCTAAGCACAGACTATCAGAAGTGAGGGAGTAGCAAATAGTTGTCCCTTCTGTTTCCTCATCCAGCTGCAGCCTGGATCTCTGTTTAATTTTCCTCTGAAGAGTGAACTTGTCTCTAGAATTTAAAGGCCTGAGCCCATGTCGCCTTGTTTATTTCTGTTTAAGAAAAAAGAGACTAAAGAGTTATGAAGGTTTTACACCAATTGGTGCAACAGTACTAATTCTGATTTGTAGCAAAAGATTCCATGAAATTTACTGTTGTTTTTAGTGCTGAAGTAATCAGTGTTTCAAACCTCCAATAAAGGATGCAATGGATTTTTCTTCAGCCCAGACAAATACACATTGCAGTGGATGTTTTGAACTCCACTTTTTTCACCATCTAAAAATGTGTGGTTTAAACAGGAGCCAAACCCAAAGAAAATGTGAGAGAGAAGTACTTTGAGAAGAAACAAAACAGGCCGACAAATCTAGAAGGACGATACTTCACATGCTGGCTTAGAAGAAGAAAATCTAGGATTGAACTAACGTAGACTTTTCTAGCAAACTATACTGAAGTCCATTTCATCAGCCAGCGTGACAAAGTCTGTTCAGCAGACTTGCAACTGAGGTGTTTATCTTCAAGATCTTAATTTTATTTTGTCTAAAGTAGACCGCCTAACTGAAAGTTCCTAAGTAAACCATATCGTTCCTGATATCCCAAGTTCTCTTGCATAAACTTCTCATCTCCCTGAGTGCTATGGTGCACTGTAATGAGTTCTGCTGGAGCCCAGAACCCCTACCATGCAACAGTCTCAGGGTCGTCTTTCACACTCCGCTTATCAGTGCTCACAAGCCTGTCATGTCACAGAGAAAGAAAATCTTGTACCATCTTCTACTTTGATCTGCAGACTCAGGCTCTTCTATGAGCATTAGCTGTGTACTCCAGCTAGATTTGAGTTGCAGTCTTCCAGCATATGAGTGAGAAACCTACTTCCTTTTACCTCTGGATCATACATATTCATCTGAAAGGTGTCTTCTGCCTTTTTAAAAGGACCAGTAAAACAGAGATTATGCCACCAAGACCCATCATTCCAAAAACTAATTTTCCTATTTGCATTACTTTAATTTTCCTGCCACACCTCTGCACTCAAGTACCAATTCCTCATGTCCCCAGAGGAGATTTCAGGACACGAACACAATACACATCTCAAATATGTGCCTGACTTTGGGAAATGGAAAACCTGTCACCTTTATTGAGAAACACAGAACTTTCACACTAAAGAACTATCCTTTACCAAATCCCTGTCTTTTCAGTATGAAGAAAGAGAAATATTGCCTAGACAGAAAGAAATTAAATGCTCCTCCTAGATCAGTTTTAATACTCAAGACCTTATATAGATAAGGGTTTGCATGCAGTACTCTAGTCATTCATCTATTCATCATGATTTTCCTTGGTTAGCAGTTCAGAGAAGACTTGCTATAGGAAAGCAAGTTTTGGTGACAACATAGGTCAGCCACAATACAAGCAGATAACCAGAAGCCTGCAGCAAAGAGGTGTTAGAGAGATATTATTGTTGACATTTTTGTAGGAAGAGTAATATTGACATGTTATAGGCTGTTCTGGCAGCTGTCAAGATACAATCAGCTGCTGTTACTCCTTGCAAATTTTCTGTGCCCATCAGTCCTTGTTCTCCTCTGTTTCCTCCCAGCACGTTCGGAGTTGTGTTTTAGTTCCATCATTTCTCTGAGTATAAACAATCCTGCATATTATCTTTGTTTGAATATGAAGAAGAGAGTATTCTTTCCTCAGTGGATGGATGACCCTTGGAAACCGATACCTTACTTTTAAAAATTAATTTTCAGTGGCTATTGGTTTTTTTTTCCCCCGCCAACTTTCCTGTCTAATACTTTGCTGGTAAGTTTATTTGCTAGAATTTATATTTTAGCAAAATCACAGACAAAAAATCACAAAAGGCTACATAATCAGTCTCAGGGATAATAATTCAAAATCTGTTCATTTATTAGCGACAACTATAGAATGCACCCACGCAGAAAAGCTCAAATCAGCTCTTAATGATGTAGCTATTCACGAGGCAAGTTAGCAATGTGGGNTGGTAAGTTTATTTGCTAGAATTTATATTTTAGCAAAATCACAGACAAAAAATCACAAAAGGCTACATAATCAGCTGAAGGAAATAATTTTTTTAAAAGCAAATGAATGTTTTCAGAGTCTTTCTTTTTGCATCACTGACTCCGCTCTAGTTTTTATTTTAAAACAGTACAACTGCTAATTTTTGTATTAATGAACTGATTCATTAATGAGCATTCACTGATCAACTCAAGAGAGGGTTTAAACCACAAAGCATACAGTACTGTTTCTCCAAGGATCATTTAATTATCTACATTTCATCCAGATATTCCAGGTGATGACTTTCTGAATTTTAATCTACAAGTTCTGTATCAGATCTTCTGTAATACCCAGT
>VYZQ01037287.1:44756-55173 GCA_013400655.1 Mystacornis crossleyi
TTTCCCAGTGGATGAAAGAGGAAAAACTAGGGAGACTGCTGAGACTGTTGTTTTTTAATTTTTAAAGTATTAACTTTGAATGACAGTGTCTATAGAACAAATACATTAACATGTTTTTAGTCTCTTCCACTCCTCTGAAAAATAAGATACAAAATCTGGGACTTGTATTATGGACTGTGATGCTTTAGATCCAAGTTTTCTTTTAAAAAAAGGATAGGGAGGAGGAACCAAGTAGGTTGATCAGCAAAATTCAGTTTACAAAAGGCCAGACCACTTCACTTTTCTTCCCTACTGTATCACCCAGAGTCTGGCATGTACAAAACAGTGTTTTGTGTGTCCTAGCCTGGCTGTGAAGTGTATACAATAGCACTTCTTTTTGCAGCATCTCAAAGGAGATGCCATAAGATGTAAATAGTGAAGTACTTGGAGATAGCTGGATGGAAGACAGGTAAAGTATGAAATACAAAGCCACCTCAGATTTTGTTTTTTAGCCATGTACCGAGTAGTAAAATTTCCTATATATAAATTTTTCCTTTTCTCCTCCCCTCAAACCACTACAAGGTTTTGGAAGAGGAAGGATTGCTCTGTCCCAGACAAATGTCTTGAGAAGCTTGGAACAGGAAGAGCCATTTGATCTTTCCCAGAAAAGCCAAGGGAAGGGAATCTCATTTCATTCTGATGGCGAGAGTGCCAAGGGAAGCTCATGCCAGGAAGAAGAGGAAGACAACTGCTATGAGGCAGAGCGGTACAGCCCTGCCACGTACCATCATGATGACAAGCTGTACATGGCTCAAGATCTCTCTGGCAAACCTGAGTGCATGATGAAGGACTTCAGAGAGTCCTACTGCAATGAGAAGGAAGAAGTGTTAAGTGAGGGAGGACTGGGGAAGAGAATAGGAAATTCAGACAAAGAGGAGAGACGTGGAGAGGGAGAGCTTGCAAACAACAAAGAACATCTCGGCTTTAGATCCTTTGAAAAGGCCAGACTTGGTCAGTCTCTCTCTGATTACTTATTTTTCAAGCACAGAAACAAGAGTTTGAAAGAATTGCTGGAAAGAAAAATGGAAAAACAAACAATGCTTATAGGCATTTAAAATGGACATTAAAAAAAGCTGGAAAATGGTAACCAGATTGATTTTAACATGAACTGTAAGCTACCAAAGCCTGGAAGTCTGTAGTAGCATTTAGAAATAAATAAGCCAAATTATTAAAAATAATTTAGTGTAAAACACATACATTACAAGAACAAAGCAGCTGGAGGTCACCAAGAAACGCAATAGATATTGAAAAATAACATTTTTATATTTATCCATTTGATTTGTAACAGAAAATGGGTTGGGTACAGAAGTTTACTTCCTATTATATGGGGATAGATACTTACATGCAATTTTCTACTTAGCAGAAAGCAACATACTTTAGCATCTGATTTATTATCTGACTAAATATATATGAATACTTCTAACCATATGCCTCAAAAAATCTGAAAATATTAAGTATTTCACATTATAAGCCAGAGTACTATTAAACACAGCATGCATGAAAATGCTGTCAATATTCAGAATTAACACAGTCCAAATCCTTTGATTTACTGAAGTGACTCTTAGTTCAACTACTTACAATGAGAAATGGGAAACAAATTAATAAGAAATACTATTTCTTGAGAGGCAGTAAAGGACAGCTCTGTAACACTTTTAAAAGACTGGAATTTATTACAAAAGCTAGTCCTCTGGCACAAGAAATATTTGTGCTTTGCTGTGTTTCAGCCAGTATGGGAGTATTCAGAAATTCTTGAAGTCAAATAACATAGATTGTGTTGACATTTTGTTCTACTGCCTGCTTAGACCAATACATTTGGTCTAATAATACATTTGATGCTACTGGGCAGCATCAGCATGCAGCATTCACTATCTTGCCATAGTTACACGTAACACAGGATGAGTCATTTCACTGAAAAGATTATGCAGTTTTGCCATTTATCTCTTCAGTTTATCATGACTAGTAAGGGTAATTTTGAAATACACATACCTGATCAATTTTTGTTTCAGAAGGCAAAAATAACCCTTATAGAACAAGCAGTACCTCACAGAGGAAAACTTTCCTCTTATTGGAGTCAGAAATTTTCTCTTAGTAAACACATCTTGAGCAGTAAGTTGCAGGTCTTTCAGATGAGTTTCGCTCATGCTACTTTTACAGAGTCAAACCCAGCTTTTCGTCCTCTGATTCCCATACAATTATAAGTTTATAACAAACAGGAAAAAGCATATTCTTTTCATTAACTGCAGGAATTAATGCAATTTTTCATTAATTGCATGAATACTTTGAACAGCATATTAGTTCATGCATCTTCAAGAAAGACGAAAAGCAGCCCTATACCATCCTATTGCTTACACGGAAATAAAAATTTAATTTGTCATAAAATTTGTCCTATGTCCTTCAGATATCCCAGCTCAAAAGGTTAAAATCCATATGTATGGCACATTTCTTCCAAATATTACTCCCTTCTTCACTTACCTGCCAAGTTCTTGATTTGAAATACATTGCAATCATGATCTCTATATATAGCAAGTTATAATTAAATATATCCATCTACTTATGGTTTGCTAAGACAAGTCTTGTAGCTGCAGCTCTCTGCCCCGTAAGAAAACACATGCCTTTCAAACTAATGATCCTCATGCCTACCAGTTAATCAGCATTCATAGGGCAAAGTCTTTAGTCCTCATATAAAACTGGATTTGTGTAGTCCGAGGTTGCAAATGCTGTTTTCCATTCTTTCTCAAGGCTGAAACATGGCAGAACACATGGCAGAAATTCGTGCAGAAAAAGCAGTTGATAAAAGAAACAGTAACATCCAGATGATTCTTCTAAATTAACTCTATGTCTGATGTGCATATTTTTTAAAATAAAAAGGTTATGCCAAATTCAACCGGAAGGTAGGTCACTTTAAACCTAGAATTTAAAAAGTCTTTGAAAGTGAGGTGTATTTTAGAGGTACATAGTCATGTTTCTTCAGGGATAAACTGATGTATCATTAACATTCCTCTTCCTTGCTTTAGCTGTAAGATGGTGCCTACTGAAAAAGGAGCCATCTTTCTTTCAAGGAAGACATTGTGGTCAAGTAGAAAAATTAGAAAATTTTTAGAATAATGAGTGTAGTTGTACTCATTCTTAGACTATAGGAGAAATGATCAGGTAGAAATTCAGCATGCTCTAGCAGATGGTCCCTCAGAAATGGGAGCAAATCCTTCAGTTAACTTGGCACTAGCTTGTCTCTGGCAGACAAAAGCTCCCCTTTGAGTATGTAGACAGCCAAGAGCTGGGAGTCATTAACTCTTAGAACTGTCTCCCTCTTGGTGATGTAGGTTCCAGCTGTGCATGGTTCCAGATCAGTCCACTCCATCTTTCCAGACATATTAGTTCCCATGATAAGAAGAACAAGCAAGGAATCAGGAATCTCTTCGCAATTTCTAGAAACATGATCATGCAGATGGGTTGAATTTAGGAAGTCCTTCACTCGGGTGGTGGGTAAAGCCGGAAGGTACACAGCCCTTCTATTGAAAAGTCTTATCTATTCATTGGAGAGTGCTATGGGACAGCTAGACAATACTTATCAAGAAAGAAACAAAGTATTATATATCGATTGCAGTCCAGACAAATGGAGCAAAGGAGACATTTCAGCAGAGTTCAGCTCCCAGCCACTAAACCCAAAGGATGTATTCTACCTGGGCTTCAGCAAAGCCTTTGATACCATCTCCCATGGTGTTCTCCTGGAAAAGGTGGCAGGTCCTGGCTTGGGCAGATGAACTCTTCTCTTGGGTAAAAACCTGGCGATATGGCTGGGTTCAGAGAGTGGTGGTTAATGAAGTTAACTGCAGTTGGCAGATGTTCACCCGTGGTGCTCCCCAAGGGTCAGCACTGGGCCCAGCCCTGATTAATATCTTTATTAATCATCTGGATGAGGGAATGGAGAGCCACTTCAGTCTCTTTGCAGCTGACACGATGCTGGGAGTGAGTGTTGATCTGCTGGAGGGTAGGAAGGCTCTGCAGAGGGATCTGGACAGGCTGGATCACGGGCCAAGGGCAGTGGTGTGAGGTTCAACAAGGCCCAGTGCTGGGTCCTGCCCTTGGGTCACAACAGCCCCAGGCAGTGCCACAGGCTGGGGCAGAGTGGCTGCAAAGCTGCCCACAGGAAAAGGACCTGGGGGTGCTGGTGACAGTGACTGGACATGAGCCAGGGTGTGCGCAGGTGGCCAAGAAGGCCAATGGCATCCTGGCCTGTACCAGCAAGAGTGTGGCCAGCAGGACCAGGACAGGAATTTTTCCCCCTGTACTCAGCTGTACTGTGCTGGTGAGGCTGCACCTCAAATCCTGTGTTCAGTTTTGGGCTCCTCACTCCAAGAAAAACATTGAGGTGCTGGAGCGAGACCAGAGAAGGGCAACAAGCCAGACACCATCCCTGGAGGTGTTCAAGAAATGACTGGATGTGGCACTTAGTGCCATGGTCTTGTTGACCAGATGGTGATTGGTCAAAGGTTGGACTTGATGATTTTGGAGGTCTTTTCATACCTAAATGCTTCTGTGATGACATGATTCTGCAACTGCAAAAATTATGTCTCCTGGAAGTATGTAGTCCAGAGTTTCCTTACAGACCTTGTAAGAGAATGTACCAGATGTGTCCCTAGGAAAGGAAATAACTGCAGATAGTTCTGGGTTGTCTAAATGCTTAATCCAAGCTCCTTCAACCACACTCACTGTAGTCAATTTACTCACTTCTAGAGCTGCAGTTTTCACTGGAGCAGAAGCACTTGACAACCACATACAGATAGATGGAAAGGAGTCCCAGAATGGCATTACTATTTGCAAATAATTCATAATGTGAACCTCTTTTCATTGCATTTTTCTAGAAAGCAGAGTATTTCTTCACAATGAGACTTTGAGATTCTGCCCAGTCACAAAGTCACACTAAACTAATTCACAAATGCCCAAGTATAATTCATGATAGAATAGTAAAAAACTCATCTAAAACTGCAAATTATCAATAAGAGAAATTACAAACAAAATTATTACTGAGCTAAGGAGACAGTGCCAAGTGCAAAGTGGTTAGGAGATGATAGTCCTCCCTACTGTAGAACATAATGCAAATGGGTCTAAGACACTTGTTACAAAGAGGCCTCAAGGGACAAATTAAAAGTGAAATAACAGCCTTCATTGTGAAGCACCTTGCTTTTCAAACGTAAGTTATTTTCACACTATTTACATTGGCACTGCTTTGGGAACAGACAGTAACAGCCTTTGCTTTTTAATAGCTTTGAAAATGCTTTATAGAAATTTGCTCTCATAATGAAGCTATTTCCCATTTGTAATTTCCAAGGGATTAGCTTCTTTATTTTGCCTTGTGTAGAGGCTTATAAGTCCAGTAGAGACATTGCCTGTGTCCTGGACATTGGGGGATATATTTTCTTCTTTTTTTCATTCCTAATGTGAGTTTATGTACCTTCTTCTAGCTATGTTGTGGAAAAAAAGTATTTATCTTACTCTTACTCTCTGTTATTTGGGTTTTCAGTTTATGGGGACACATGAAACTAAAGCCCAGTCTCCACCACCACTATATAAAAGTCACATCTATACCATTTCCCTGCATTGTTATATGAAGTCCTGTTTCATCATTTCGAAGAGCATTACAGCAAGCGAGAGTGGCTACAAACTTGTTCAGCTAAGATGCTTCCAGAAGTCCTGCTGAGGAAAGGTAAATTTGCCCTACTATAATGAGTCTGGGCAAGTGAAGGCATGTAGTTTGCTAAGTTAGAGGTTTTTCTGATGTTAAGGGTAGCAGGGAGAGTTCTGCAAGACACTTGGGAGTACAGAGTAGGTGGAGGAAAAACCAGAAGCTGCACTAGTAAAGTTTAAGACATATTTACAGGGAAAGTGAAGTTGTACATGACCTTGGAACAAAGTGTTTTCAGTCTGGCTGCAAGGACTCAGCCATCTCCTTGTGAAACTGAGTTTTCCTGGCTGCCAGACAGCCTTCAGTTTGTGAGGGCAAAGACAGGTGCTCTGTGTTCAGAAGCTCAAAGGGTAAAATACTTAATGATAATATCATAGTTCAAGTTTAACCTGTGCTGTTTCCTGTAAAACAAGTTACTGGAAAGACCAAGTAATGCTACTACCCACCTTTTCACAACTCTGTGTTTGTCTACTACCTATTCTTTGATTTCTCTCTTCATATGGTGCTGCTGGACTCTGCTGTTTTGAGTGTACAGTTAAGAAGTAATATAAGTACTGTATTTATTATTCCTGGAAATTTTAATAATTATTAACAGTTTTGAAAATGTCATGTCTGCTTAGCTGAACAAGATGTAACAGAGCTAACATTTTGTACTCCTAACAGATTTTACAAATAATGCATTGCATATTTATTTCATGTAGAACATCGAGTTCCTATTTAAAGCCACAGCCCATGGAGTGAACCAACTATATGTGAATCTTCATTTTCTAGCTCTCTATCTCTATCTGGCTCTCTATCTCAAAAAAGCATGTATGATGTATTGTATTAATTTAAACAAATAAATATGTACTGGAGAAGCTGCTGTACTTTGTATTGAAATGGATCTGGAGTTCTTGGCATTTTAAGTATTTTATACAGCAAATGCATGGATCTGGTCTATCAAGGTCATTCATCACTGAGCACTACTGAAGAGTGGTTCTTGTAAAGAAAAGGCTAAATCAGTGATAGAGGACTAGTGAGAGGACAAGAGCAGAAGAGCTGCCAGGTCCTCTAAGGCAGAGAGACCATTTTATTATTACAGACTACACAGAGGATGTAAAAAATGCTCTGGAGTGATTATAGTACTTGTCAACTTGGCTTCAGACAAGCTAAAAGAGAAAGGTCTTTTCCTTAGAGATTTTTCAAAGAACTGCATCGTGTAAAAAGAGAGGAAAAAACAACCAGAAGTACTGTAAGATTGAAGTTAAGAAAATAGAAATACCATTATAGCTTAAGGAATAAGCAGGAGACTGAAATCAGAGACCAAATACTACTTTTTCTAAAAGAAAGAATCACTTTTATGTACTAATTAACCGCTTGAATTTGTTTGTTTTAATCAAATCCTGATTGAATTCGCATCATCAGACTTCACAGAGAATATTTCAAGCTGTTTTTGAGCATACAGAAAGAACTGGAATTCAAGTAATAACAAAATAGATATTCTGTTTCTAATTCTCAGAGGTATATGCCTTAAAAAGTGGAAGAATGTTTATGCAAACACCAGAAATACATGCTGGAGGCTAAAAAAACAGAACTAAGCCTTTTTTTTCTTCCCCATTTTCTTTTGTTTTCCCTCATGCTTTGATGGTGGGATTGTAGTCTACCTTTACATGAAGAGGATAAGGATATGTTGGAGATTGACCTAGTTCATTCCCATGTAACTCAGTATTAGTGAACCTTGAAGTTTCTCCTTTGTCACTCACAAAAACACGATTTAGAAAAAAATATGTTTGGTATTTTTCACAAACTTCCTCTTCAACTTACCTCAGTTCAAAACTGAGCCATGTTCACTTACATTTTCATTTACATTTTCAAACTAGCAGAAATTAAGTAGAAGAGAAAGAGAGCCTCTCAGATGTTCCAGGGGGGACATTTCTGTGACTGTAGTGAGAGGTTGAAAGGCCCAGAGTATCTAAAGGTATGGAGACAGCCAAATTAATACACAACCTCTTACCAAAGTTGTCCCATTAATACACTCTTAGGCTCATGTAGTGTGATACAACTAAATGTATTTGCCCACTGGTTCATAAAGTGAAAATCTGACCTGAAAACACATGCAGGATGCCGGTAATTTCAGCATTTGCAAATGATGAAACACACTGCTGATGCTACTTCTATATACGATGATGTGCGATATGATGGTGTACGCTATATAATGGATCATACAGCATAAATTTCCCTAAGGATGACCTGTAATAAAAGTACAGCTGAACAGAGAACAGACACATTATGGGTAAGTCTTCCGGTGTCATATCATTCTGATTACGCTCTCTGAAAAAATACTTTACATCAATCCCATCACAGAAATGATTTAATTTGGATGAAGCCAGACCTTCCCTTTACTGAATTACTTCCTCTACTGAAATATTTCTTGTAGTGGGAACATTTTATTCAAGAGACCTCCGTCAATTTACATCAGTAGAGAATGTTAGCTTGTGTTTTTGGCGTTGGGATTTTCTGATTGTACTGCATTTTTTTCAGTACTTAAATACCCTTACACTTCTGAATGGAAAATCATTGAAGAATAAATGATGTTCAAGACACTAACAAGCCAACTAAAAAATTGGTTGCAGTAAAATGAAAATTATGGAGTTGTGTGAAAACTAGAAAGGTATTTCTACCATGTGAGGAGGTATTATGAAATTATTGGAGATAGGAACTATCTAAAAATGTCACATGAATGTCTCTGAAGGAAATACAATTACACAAGAGAAGTGGCAGATATAAACTCAGAATAATATTTATTGATACAGAGTGATATGTTGCAAAGGAATTCTGCAAGTTGCTTTATTCTTTACAGAATTTCTACTACAAATTATAGGACTTTTCTAGAAACATTAAATTATGATCTTTTCTATTTGTTTCAAAGGCCAAGATGAGTTTTCAAAATCAGTTTATAAAGCAAGCCAGCAACATAAATATAATGATAACTGACAACAGCGGTAAAGTCTTGCTGTGAAGAAAGCTACACTAAAATTGGAACAGTATTGTGCCTAGTACATTCTATCCTAGAAGCATGTGAGAGCAGCACCAAGATCAGACAGGTCCAAAATTACGTAACTGTGATAAACATGCATGCAGACACTGCCTGGAAGTTTAGAAAGAAATATGATCTTACTGAGGTGGAAAAAACTAAAAATCATTCCCTAATGAGAGTTTTTATTGAAGCTACTATATAGAAAGTTCTAAAAGGATTGCACGAGGCAGACTTCACATGAACTGTCAAGACTAGACACCAGCAAAACTAATTCCACAGAAATATTTCCTGCAGAAATGTCTGGGGTTGCTCATGACCACAGTGGCTCATACGTGCTTGTTACCAGCACTCTGTGGGAGAAACCACCCCCAGCCAGCTGGCAGAATGGATCATGAGGGAGAGTTGTGCAAATGTCACCCATTACACTGCAGCTAGTTCATTATAAATATATTATCCTTAGGTTAAGCACACTTGTCTAATTTCACTCTGAAGGGGATGAGGCACACTTGTGCAGCCTGTGCAACCCACTCTTTTGTAACAGCCAGCTGTGAGGCAGAAATATTTTAAATAGTTGCACCCATTTCAGTAATGAACATCTGATGAGGACATGCACTAGCATTTCTGATTTCAGCAATGACATCCTACCTGACCCGTACTAGCAGATCCAATACCTGTACAGCATGAAACCACCCCACTACTCATACCTGTTGGATAACGTAGGGCCTTTGAACTTCCACTGTGCTAGTAGTCTCACGGTTAGGAGTCTAACCACATTACAGATAGTTTGAGGTATTTCCTCAGTTTCTTACAATCCCATACTTACAGGTTGATTTTATTCTAGGGCTTTAACTGTGCATTTTTAGGCTTTCGTGTAGAGCCAATATTTGTGTAGATCCTATTATGTGTATAGAGGAGAGTGAATGATTAATGGCATGTGTTTTTGACAGATAGTGGCAAAACTGCAAAATACGTTTTCTTCTGCTGCTGCTCTTTTTTATTTTGTATTTAAAAAAAAAAAATTTCTTCCCTTTTCCTTTTATTTGTTCTCATTAACTCCTTAAGGCCCTAGTGCTTAGACCACCAATAACCTTTTTACAGGGGATTCTAAGTGGTCAGGATGATCTCTGAGAACACTGCTGCAGAGGCATTTCTTTCCTTTTCTTATGGAATGCTTGAAAGAAAAAAGAACGACGTAGTGTGATAGATGAGCAGACAGAATGACAGACACAGGTGCACTTACCGTTGTCAAGAGGCTGTACTCTGAGTGCAGTTCAACAGTCCTTGCTGCTAAGCAAAATGAACATTTAATAAATTTTAGATTAATTTTAAAAAACTGATTCAGGGTTTACATTTTTCAGACTACAGAGTGAATATGTGAGTAATAGCACACAGTCAGAACATATGGATTTGCACAGAGTGATCAGATTTTTAATCCCCCCTTTCTTTTTAGAGCTCATGAATTAACAATCTAGTCAGCCTAAGTATATTTATGATGGGTCAGTTTCCACATAGGAGATTTTTCAAAGACAAATGAAAAAAAAAATCCCTTTGGATTGACAGCAACCATAAAATCCTGCAATCAGATTACGAAGAGTGATCCCATCCTGTTCCTATCATCCAAAAGCAACAGCTTTATAAAGCAACACAATGTCGTGATTTGATGCTGCTTTCAATGCCAA
>VYZQ01037290.1:4658-20167 GCA_013400655.1 Mystacornis crossleyi
CCCCTTTCTTTCTTTTTTTTTTTCTGGCTTTTCTGGTTGGATTCCAGTTCATGGATTTCAGGTTCCCGTGTCATAAGGATCACATAATGATAATACAGCTATTTATCTTTGAATTTGATCAGATGAGTGCATTATTTTTTCCTCATACTGGACAAAAATCTTCTCCCACTAGTTCTCATTTTAAACCAAGGACTGACTTCAAGGGGAATGCAAAAACCCACTTCATGACCAACTCTTCTCAGGTGACTGGCATATTTCTGCATGGGCAAGTGTTAAGGAGGTTCTGATGAATCAGCTGAAAAACTCACTCTCTGAATTAATTTGCAGAGGAGCAAATTTGCTTTCTCCTCAAGGGCAGAACTTCAGGAAAAAGATAGTTAAAATGTTGGTGTTCCAAGGCCGTAAGTTCTTTAAAACAAACATGGGTCAGCATAAAAGTAGTTGAGAAAAGATGGCTTCATGTTGGTCTCAGACAAAAACGTAGGGGATGGAGGGAGACTGTTCCTAAACTCTGTATTTGTAATAACAATTGAAATTTGGATTGGGTTTTTTCTCACCAGGTTTGTTTTTTTTAAATATTCTCTTTTATAACTGACGTATCTTTAAAAAACAATGGGCTGTTTTCATTTTCCTGTGAAAGTTGGGAGGTTGTCTTCCACATTTTTTTGCAATCAGTATTCAAATGTGCTCTGTTTTCCTTTTGCAAAATACGATATCAAAATCTATGAGTTCATGACCTCAGTTGTTGCATTACAAGTCTCCTGTGGAGGAGAAACTTCCTGAAAAGAACAATATGTAGTTTTAATGCCAAGAAGGTGAATCGGCAGAGTGAAATCTCCTTGCTTTTGATGAATTAACTGGAAGTGGTGGCAAGCTTTTATTTGCTAATATGTGCTGTATGGATTCATATAAAAGAAGAAGTTTATAAAAGGCAGATTCTCTCTAAAAAATAGTCAGCACACAAATGGAAAGAATCATATTCTCCTTACATCCTTATATTCAAATTGAAAATTTGAATTGAAAAATAACTACATAGCTCTCATGGAAGCAGATCACTCAACAGTGTCAGGTATCAGGTGATACATCCTTAATAACAGCATTGTAGCTAATTACTCTCTTCTATGGAATAGAGTGAACTGAAACTATAGGTGGTTTTGAAACAGTTTCGATAAAAAATGCGATGTAAACAATTAATTTTGCTTCTTTTTTTTTCAAATTTCTTTCTAAATTCTTATTCTGCATAAAGGTCTGTAGTGTTGGGACCTTTTAACTGAAGTCAACATACAGGAGTGAGGTGATATATCAGGAATTAAATAATAATTGTAATATGGAAAGGGACAAGCACTGGGGAAAGCATGGCAGAGTAACACGGTAAGTACCTGAGGTACTGAAGCTCTCAGTTGGTGAAATATGGATTTTGTACTGCACCTTCTACTCTTAGGCCCTTTAGCCAAACACCATCTTGACAGCTTGTTCCAGCTCAGTGCTTTTCACTATTCTTTTGTTAACTATAATAAATGCTTTTTCCAAATGAAAGAGCATTTGCACATGCCCTGTTCTCAGTCCACAGTGACCTTCTGCCTATGTTCAGGTATTTTCTGCGTATTTCCTAATTGCTTACGTAAAAAACAGTCATGACATCACAGGAAAGTAACTGAACACCAGTGGCCGCTATTGCAGCTGCAATCCAAGGATTCAGGGACAAAGTCAGCATTCCACATGGCGGGCCCTGGGAGTATCTGAGAGTGGGCATGGAAGAGAGGAAGGAAAGCCAAGTTTACACAGCTCCAGACACACAGAGAGATGCAGCCGTGTAATTTTGATTCGTGCTAAGGCTTACTGTCAGCTCTACTTACTAAACCTTAAGTAAGCAGTGATTAGGTTTTTGTTCCAAGTAAATATTTTTTTTCATGTGCCCCAGATGCACCCTTGGGATCAGTGTCTCATCCAGTGTGTACCAGAGTAGCTTTGTTAACTTCACTGGAACTCCAGTGTTTGCATAAGGAGCAAACCTGTCTTTAAGACTGTCAGGCTGTGGGAGACTTGTTCAGAACAGAACTCAGAAGAGAGATATGCAAATATATTAATCTAAAACACAAGACCAAAGTGCAATATGTTAACAGCTGCACATTATGGCATAGTAGCATGACCCTGAAACAGTGTAAGTGCTTCTTGTGACACTTCTGTGCAGTGTCACCCTTCGCAGTGTGACCCTGCGGGCTGTCACAAAATCACAGGGAAGGAACCCTCGGTATCACCTAGTCCCACATCCCTGCTTAAAACGGGGTCAGCAAGAGCAGGTTGCCCAGGATTGGGTTCAGTCAGATTTGGGGTGTCTCTAAGGAGTAAAAACCTCCACATCCTTTCTGGACAACCTATTTTGGTGTTAAACTACTCTCATGGTAAAAAAAAAGGAGTTTTCTTATATTCAGGTGAAACTGAGGTTCCTGTGCCCTTTGCCTCTTCACCTGTTCTTGGACAGCAGTCAAGAGTCAGTCTTGTTCACCCCCCTCATCAGGGTTTTATAAACACCTCCCCAAGCCTTCCCACAGCCCGGCTGAACAATCTCAGCTCACATTTGTATTTTGAGGTGGGCTGTCTTCCAGACCCAGTTTCTTGGAACTGCAGACAGCCACTCCTGAGCTCCCCTCTGATCAAAGGACGCTCCCCTCTGTGAATTTAAGACCTCAGCCTTCAATTACATGATGGAGACTGAAAAATTTACAAAGTAAAATGTTCTGTGTCTGTGGAAATATATATACTGTTAACCACAACTAGAAATGAAAGAAAAAAATCCCAATATAATCTGAACAAGTAGTCATAAACACCATGGTTTGTATAATAATTTCAGTGGTTTGAGTATTGGTGTAAAATATTTTAACAATTCATGAGAATATTTATGATCTTATGAAGTGGAAGTTCTGCAACAGAATTAGAAATTCATCCAGTAAAATAAAATCCAAATTTTTGTGCAGTATTTATTTACACTATTTTATGAAATTACTTATGCTTAGCTATGGCATAAAGACGTGTTCTCTGTGGCTCTACATTTAAAAAAAATTAAAAGTTGTAAACTTTCTATATTCCAATTCAGTTGCTTTGCAAGTATCAAAATCCAAGGGTAAGAGTTACAAAAGTACGTTCTTAATAAAACAGTTGCACTGAGTTTGTTATTTCTGGAGAAGATGGCATTCAGAAATGTGTTTAGACTAGAGACAGCTGCACACAGCAGATAGAAGTTGAGGAAATGAGGGTAAGGAAAGTTCTAATATCGCTCCTTTCCTCTTCCATCTCAGTGTGTGAGGAGGGAGAAGGAATTTGTCATCTCTGCTCCCTGAGCTGGTTGGCTTCCCTCCGTGTGAGCCATGGGAGGGGCGTGCTGCACGACTGGAACACGCGTGCAGCGAGGGAGCAGCAGCAGAGCAGTCATTTCATGCAAGCCAAACTATTTGTTTTCCTTTCTTATTAAAAAAACACCCTGAATTTCAGTGTGTGATCTTTAAAACATTTTTCTGCTGGAATGGAACTTCTCTCTGTAAAAGGTAGGTTGTTCTTATCAAGCTCCTTCATCCATGAGACAAGTATTTAGTACGTGGCTATAAAAAGTAACTTCGGAGAGTGGAGTCGTGCATTGCTGATTTACGTTGATGAGAATATTCCTGGCAGTACTTCCTTGAAGGGAAGGATGTGAATTGTGCCCTCTTACAGTGCAGCTGAACTGCTGCAGCGTTCAGACTCTGCTTAGAGCTCAGCGACGTTCCGGCCCCGCACCTTTTGTGTTGGAAATGAAAGTTCCTGGGTGTGAGACGGGATGGAATTATTCAGGCTGACAGGCACCCTGCAAATACGGGGCAGCTCCCCAGAATTCTTAGGGATGTTTAGGGAGAGAGGAAAGCAAGAATAAGTAATAGGAAGGTACAGGAGATCAGGCAAATGGAAAGGTTATTGG
Source organism: Mystacornis crossleyi (assembly GCA_013400655.1). Classification (NCBI taxonomy): domain Eukaryota; kingdom Metazoa; phylum Chordata; class Aves; order Passeriformes; family Timaliidae; genus Mystacornis; species Mystacornis crossleyi. The sequence goes on from VYZQ01037290.1 coordinate 8,608, forward strand.
AAAACAATGGCAATCTCTAGGGAACCTTTACACTGTAAAGTTGTGGGTTCATCTTTTTGTTTTATTGGCAATTAGGTCCTAAGAATAGCAGTAAAATATATGATGTATTCATGAATATATTCACAGAGCAGGTTTAATTATTGTAGGACTGCAGTGACGTTTCATTCAAATTAAACTGAACTGTCTTACATGTATTGACATGGCAGGGAGATTGGAAGAATATTTAATGTTGTTTAAAAGTCTAAATTCACTGAATTTTATTAGCCAGACACTTGATAAAAAATTATGACCAGGTTAAATCATAACTATGAATTTCTGAATCACAATCCTGTTAGCTTCAGAGCATTTTTCATTAATGGAAGAGATAGCATGGTGTGGAACTTTAGGTTGTTGAGAAAAATCAGGATTTGAAATGTTTAAATTTCAAATTTGACCTTTTTATTTGATAAGGTGTTTACTGAGGTATGTCCTTCCTAACAGGCAGAATAAGTACACTGTAATAAAGGATTTTTTGTAAAATGATAGATGTTATTTTAGATTATATACAGTAAGTCAGTCTTCTGGGACTTATTGGGAAGAATTTAGAACTGGCATTATGAAGTGATGAATAATAAGTATAATACCCTTCGTGGACACCCGATCTCCATTCTGCCCTCTGTATTTATTAAGTTCCTGTAAAGTACAAAGAGTTTCCACATGTTTTCTTTCCAAAAAGAATGCCAAGGAATCATATTATCTTGCCATAGGGATACTTTTTAAAGATTACTTGTTTTCATTTTTGGTTGAGTTTTTTTATACCACGTAAATCCCTTAGATTTTATTTTTCATAAAACTTATTGGAAATTAGTGTTAAGGTATTATCTGAAACTAATAATATGTTTGGGTTTTTTTTTTTTAATACAGTGAAAAAAGGAAGGTTGGATAAAACAACTGGTAAGTCTGATTCCCCCTTCAATTTCTGCTTTACATTTTTCTTTCTTAGGCATGGGGTTCTGTATCACGCTGAAGAATCATTTAAGCTTGGGACTACTTTGACACATTGGATCAGCAGTACAGTACCAAATAAATGTGGACAGAATTATGCATATATTTTAAACATCAAATTATCAACCAAAGTTGTGAGCTGAGACAGTTTGTAATTTTAAGTTATGAAGTGTTATTGTCTCACAGACTAGTGATATCTAAAATATATTTCCACTAATAATAATTTTGTATTTTGCAAATAGAAAAGATTTTGCAAATTTTGTGTTTTGTTTGCCTCAGTGACACAGAATGGCAGTGTGTGAACCGTGCATTGTTGATGCCATTTCTCACAGATAAGTCACCAGACTTCTGAATTTATATTGACTTTGTCACATTGTTTTGTATAAAAACAAAGGCATGTTTGAGAAGACTGGTACACTGAGTTTTAGAAAATAAATAGATAACATTGGCCATTATTAACTTTGTTTATTAAAAAATGGTTTCCGTTACATGATACCTTTAGTCCTTTGGTCAAATATTGTAATTGGTCCTAATCAATGAGCTCTGCATACAGGATGTGCACAGCCAACGCTTGTGCTTCACACCTGGTGTGAAGTGCAGTGTGGTTTGATAGGGCCTGCTCAGTAATCTGTTGTAGACAGTGCCAGCCTCCCCCAGCTCGGAGGGTTTGATTGACCTGTGGTAATACAGACAGTTCAAAAATTCTGTTCCGGGCTACTTTTTGTATGTATCTATTTTGGCAGTGGTTCTGTTAAAAGAAGGAGTCTTTTTTTTCAGTCATATATCAATGTTGAGCCTTATCTAGGATGCTGGAGGGTAGAGAAGGATGTGTTACATGCAGGGAAGCTAAAAACCCATATTCATTGAGATGACTGAATATGCCTCTGAAGCCTTAGATTGCTGTGTCAGGCCTTACAGGACAGAGCTTTCCCTCAGTTCTTTGGCTTCTTTCTGTCATTGCCACCATATGTTGAATGTTTTCAGCTTCTGGGGAGAACTAAAGTGGGGTTTAATGTGCGGGTTATTTCTTTTTCAGACACATCCAAAACCTATGTTGTTTTAAAAGTCCAAAATTTAAAAAGCACTACCATAGATCGAAGAGGAAGTGAGCCTTGCTGGGAGCAAGACTTCCTGTTGTAAGTAAAAGGGAACTCTTCTCAGTTGATTTTGTTGTATGGCTGCTGTATCTGTGCAGTGTGGAACAGTGGGGTGCACGTGAGGTCAGGTACAGACCACAAACGCAGGGAAAGGTATCCAGCTCAGAGAAAAGGTGCCAGACTCGCTCTGGGGAACGGCACTGAAGTTAATTTTGCAAGCCACATGGCAGATCCAGGTCAGCAGTCAACAAGGGGAAGAGTTTGTCTCCAAATTTAATTTCCTGTGATGTCCTGGGAATACAGGAATGAGAGAGTAGAGAGCTCAAACTGATCCTCACACAACCTGATTTTTGTTCTCTCAACTTCATTATGAATGACTCGTATTTTATGCATTAATTGATCTACTTAGCTGCAGTTTAGGTACTTTGTTTATCACTGACCCATACTGATTGTCACTTCTCTCTGCAGATCTTTGTCCTCCTCACTGCACTCCCCACCCTGTAATGCAGTTGTTACTGTTCTCTTTTCTGTGGAGCCTTAGGTATTCCTCACCGGCCAGGAGGTCCAAACGCTCTCACCCTGACCGGCGTTCTGAGGAGAACTGCTTTCAGCTCTCACTTCCAAAGCAGTTAAACCCAATTAAGATAATCCCATTAGATTCTCAGTTAGTGCATCAGTCTCCATCCTTTTTTGGTCCCTCCTTTTTCCTTACACAAATCTTTCTCTGTCATCACATACTTTCCATCGAAACATAAATTTTATTCCTGAGGTCTATAAAATTAAACATTTAATTTGCTTTAGTTTTATGTTTTATTTTTATGAAAAATGTTCTTTTTACAATTTTGGTTTTTTCTAGTCCACGTATTTTATTATTTTGTTGAAAGAATGAGTTGGTTTGCAACATTTTCCCATAGTTTCTGGTTATCAAAACATATAAATATATTTTTATTGTATGCTGAAACTGACATTTTGATTGAAATAAGTCACTCCTCCCTAATTTCATTTTATTTTATATCAAAAATGGAATTTCTAAAAGCCTCTCCATTTTTCCTTCGTGGTTATTTCACATAATACACAGTGTTCTTACTCTCACTTTAGGGCCTTATCGTCATCACAGTTTTTTTCTGGAGTTAATTGATTTTGGAATATACTTTTGGTTGCATGCAGCTGATTTCTTGACAGCTATAGCAAACTGCTGTCTTGCTTGAGACTCTGAGTACCTAAAGAACCTCTTACATTAGGTCAGCTTATGTACCTTCTTTACGTGCCATTTTCTGCGTAGATGTAATGACATGTCACAGAAATCATCAGAAATTCTGGCTTCTGACCACATCAGTCTAATCTTACTGTGGGACTAATTCCTCCCCAGCTCCCTGGTCCCCAGGTTCTCCAGCAGCCTGTTCAGAGCCACAGCCTGAATTATCCAAAGAGAGGGATCAGATCTGGCTTTGGAAATGTTCAGGGAAGTTACTGTGGATAGCTGCCCTTTTTGAACACCATTCTTACACCGCAGCTCTCTTGTAGAAAAGATAGTCATGATTCAGTGTAGAGGAACCACTGCTCTGTGATAATACTCTGTTATGGTAATTATTTCAGAACTTTGCTGATTTAGACATAATAGTTCTATAAACCATTGGGCATGGATTGGATGACGGTGTAAAAATATCTCGGGAAGTAGATCAATTAAACTTCAGCCCTTGCCCTGTCTGTTACCTTTTGGGCAGGAGGCAATTAAAAATTATTTTAAAGTGAGTGTGTGTAACCTAACCTCTAAATTTTCCTGAGGAATGTGTTATGTATATTTGATACATTTGATTTACTGTTGTTTAAATGCTTTTGACCATATTATATGTAAATGAGTGTTCCATGCCATCATTAAAAATGACCAATTTATTAGGATTATTTTCTTCATTTGCAGTGTACTAATTACCAAAGAATACTAAACCACTTTTGTAGCAATTGCATTATGAGCTTGCTGTAGCTCCATCTGCTGCCTACTCGTCTATACAACAGAGCAGGCTTTGAAAAGGGATTATAAACAAGCATTTACAAATATATTTACCTAGATTTGAGTAAGTATACTATAGTTCATTATCTAAAGGGCTCTCACTCCATCTCTGCCAGTGAAAACTGTGTTCCATTACACGCAGATATTACCAGCTGGCATTTTAAAAGTGGCACATTGCATAACCTTTCAGTCTGCACTTTCACTGTTCAGGTGTCAGTTTGGAAGCTGGGGTCCATAAATACTAGAAGATAAAAATTTGCACGTAGAAGACATAAAAATATGTCTTCCATAGCATATTTTTAAAGAGAAAAGCTGAATAAAACAAAAATTCAATACATCTCTTCAACTGCGTAAAGCAAGTACAGCAGAAAACCAGACACTGCTGCAGGATGGTTTTTGAAAGGTTTCTGAGGGCAAGGTGATGAGTTAAGTAGCTGTCTCGGAGGTGGCACCCATTGCCATCCTCTGATTTCACTTGTTCTTTTCCTGCTGACTTTAAGTACACAGGGCTGCTCTGTGGTACCACACACAAATAAGCTGAAGGTGAATTTTAGTACTTAAAATAAATGGAGACTACATACAATGAGTCACAGCAGAAACACCAATACCTACTTTAATATATTTTTCATATTTACAGAACTGGTCTGTAATGAGAAACATTCTCTGAGGAAATAACCTCTCTTTTAATAATAATTCAGTGTCATGGGGGACTCATATGGCCTGGTAAAATTTGATTTTAAATTCTTGCAAAATAAGGTTGTGATATAGTATTTTTTTTGGTCAAGAACAGCTAGTAATAAAATGCATGTATCCTGTAATTCTGACTAAAATAGAGTCTGGATCTCCAACTTCTGAAGTTGTGAGTTGTTTTCCCGTTGTTCCAGCAGAACTGTCTTCATCATTTTGTAAGGGCAATCCTGAACAGTGAGACCTGAGACTTGGCTTGTTCCGTCTAACATTTGTGTTTGTCCTGCTAGTTTTTATTGTACAAGGACACTGAAAAATCCCCACCTCTGTATCTGCTGTAAGAAGATAATAACCTAGTAATGAGTTACTATAGATTGCTGAGCAGTTGAGATGGCATTTTCAGTTTAATGATTTCTGTATTCGTTCCTCTGTAGTGAAATCAGTGCTGATGGGAAGGGCTTCACTGTCGAGCTGTGGAAGAAGGGCTTGCTCTGGGATAGCATTCTGGGAGTTCTATGGATTCCCCTTGCCACCGTGGACTATGCAACAGATGTGAGTTGACTTTCTGTGGAAATAGAAAACACTGAGTAAAATTTAATAAATTTTCCATTCTTGGGCTCCCCAAATCCTGTAACAACATGTGTGACAAATGTATATTTCTAACTGCATTGCTTCAGCGTGTGATACTGAGGCATGATGTACATGTGGCTCCCAAAGTGACAACTGACATGCATTAGCCACAGACCCTGGAGCAATGGCTCAGAAAGTGAGTTATGGTTCATCATCAAAGGGAGCTATGGTTCATCAGCACTCAGCCACGATTAGGGAGGCAGGCATGGTTTGGTTTGAATGATCAGAGTGAAAGAATTTTAGATCAGGTTCCATGGTCTTCACTTTGTGACCGTGGGTAAATCTCTATTACAATCGGCAAAATACTGTTGTTTTCTTTCTCATGGAAATCACCCATTGTCTCAAAGAGGAAAACAGAAATGTGCCCTGTGGTGTTACAGAAGAAATTAATAGTACAGTGAGGGCAGAGAGAAGGGTGAGTGGGGAAATTGAGTCAGTACAAAAGTCGCTTGGCCACCAGAATGACCATACTTGCTCTCAGTAGGGCATAAAATAAGGAAAAAGGGTTTCTGGGAGTGTAAAAATACTGAAGCAAACTGCAATTACTGCAAAATTTTCTGAATTCTGAAAAAGTAAGAGGTACCTTATTCTAATAATCCATGGTTCTCCCAATCATAAATATGCTTTCCTATGCATAGTCCATGGAGGCTATTTTCAAAGAATAACTCTGAATTAGATTAACTCAATCCTTGCAAATAAAAATTGTTTGCCTTCTTTAATATTTGTAAAACATAGAAAAGGCAATTGAAGTTGGGGTGAAGGTAAGAAAATCAGAGAGTAACTTCCTGCAGTATCTCTCATCAGACTCTGTAGCCGTTTCTTTACAGGAACTAATAAATACTAATATATACATTGAACTGACATTTCAATGGTTCTTCTCAGAAAATGGAAGCAGGGGAAGAAAGTAATTCCTGCTTAAATTAGAGGTTGCTCTGTTTCACAGCTGCCAAGGGCCATTTCAAGCCCCAGGGCAAGTCGTCGTGCTCTGCTGCCCGAGCTGTTGCTGAGTTACGACTTGCAGACACAGAGGTTGTGCCTTACTGGTAAACGCTGAAACTTTAAACAAACAAAGATGCACGATACGAGATTGTTTCTTAATTTCTTCAGATTCCCTAAACCTTCATTTATAATTAGTGGAACTTTCCTAGTTATTTCTCCTTCTGATCTTAACCCTGCAGTTCTGTTCTGGGCTTTATAACTCAGAAATTACCTCCGAGGGAGCGTTACTTTAGGAGGTCTTTTTTGGCTTGGTTATTAACTTAGATGGATTGTTTCAGTCTTGCTAGGGTGTACTTGTTTGGCACCGCTTCAAAGGCGAGCTGGAAAATCTCCCTTGATAGGAATAATTTTCAATATTCATAGTTGTTGTGTCATAATCATCTGACAACCTTAATGTCTGTTTGTCTATATGGTAGTGCAAATGTTGTAATTTGAATTTGATGACTGAGAAATCTTGAAGTCCTAACTAATACATAAACAAAAGCTGGAAAATACTATCCTGGTGTTATAAAGGAGCTCCTATTGACGTAGGGGAAGCTTCATTCAGTAAAAAGCAGATAATGCTATAAATCCTGCCCAGGTAATTTCCATAACCTATTTTTCCTAGGAAGGCCCAGGCTCCTGGTGGAGATTGCATTCTGAAGTAATAAAAAACGGAAGTGAGATTCAAGGCACAAAAACACCAACTTCTCATGAGATCTTACTAGATATCTACTTTGCATTGCCATTTGGTGAGTTACAGATTGAGGTCCAGCATTCCAGCCATCCTATTTCTCTCTCAGTTCCTGAAATTTCACCCAAGTTCCTGAAATACAATAACAAATAGCAATTTTCTGTGGAATCCTAAATGCCCATTCCCCACCACAGCGTTTTCACAGTCGATACTGGTAATTGTTACTGTTGAGTAGGAATCACATCCCCCAAGGAGCTGGAGGAGCAGTCTCAGCAGTGAATGCTCGTGCACGCGTGGATTGCAGAGCTGAGGGAGGCAGTGCCTCCTCCAGGGGCTCTGCTAGAGCCTGGCTGTTACAGCTCTGCAGCACACCAGCGTGACCAGCTCTTTGCACCATGTGTTAGTCAAAACCAGGCCTGCACAGCATTTTCTGCCTGCCTAGAAAAGGTTCTCTGCCTTTATTTTTAGTGCACGTGAAGATGGAAACTCTATGTGTATGTATATGAATGTAGAGCATATGAAATTAGACATGGAAACTGAACTTCAAATAATACACCACCACACATGGAGATATCCAGATACAATACAAAGAGATTGACTTTACTGAGGTTATCAATCAATCCATAGGACATGGCCTATTTCAAATAAGTTCACAAACATAATTTATCTTAACATTTTACTCTTTAAGTAGTCTAATGAACTGTGTCTAAAAAGATTCATCCTAAAATTCATGGAAGAATAAAGTAAAAAAAAAGTGAACAAGTGTGAATAAGAAATTATTTGAAAACAGAACTAGTAGTTATACCAAAAATACACTCTTTGTCTGTCTAATGTTCTTTTTTAAATGCATTGTCTTTGATTAACCTTGGTAAATTATTTTTGGGTGTAGTCTGCATGACCAAACTCCTGTTAGCACATGAAATGGAATGCATATCTTTCCACAGAGTGACTGTGGACTATTTTACTTATAAGTTACAAGAAGGCCTACTTTTTTGGTTTTTTTTAACAAAAATTACTTCTTCTTTACTTCTTGGCCAATAAGATTTCAAAAGATAGCCTCTGCTCTTGTTGCATTCTGCCTTTTGTTTGCTTAGGGTTTTTGGTGTGTTGAATTAGAATGTTTTAAGTATATCCTTACATAGTTCTCATGTCTGGAAACCTCGTGTAAATCTGGTATAGGAACTCTAACTGTGTATTTACAGCATATGAGTTCAGACTGGTGGTGATTTCAGGGTGCTGCTTGGAGAGGGTTGGTTTGTACGTTGAAGCTTGTGTTCTGTTCTCAAACAAATACATTTGAAAATGTTCCCCAGCCAGTGCCTGGGCCCGTCCTCACGGAGCACTGGGGCGATCCTGCAGAGGTCACTCTTGCGCTGCCGTTTCCCTCGCTGAGGACAGAGTTGGACAGCATTATGTCCCAGCTCTTGGGATAAACCTGGCTTTATCGTCTGCCTGGGGTCTGACGGGGCATTTTCGTTGCTTTTCCCATTGACTGACTCAGCTCAGCTGGGAGCAGCTGAGAATCTGTCCTGGTTACTGGGATCAGTACGGCCTCTTTGTGCTGACAAACCGCACTGGAAGGGTGGAAGACTGCAGTTACTTTCGACAGTTCCTGAAAGATGGTAGAGTGGCAGATAATGGGCAGAAATACAAGATCCTTCCCTGCTGCTTTAATAGTAGGACTTCATTTGGATTTGAAATCCTGCATGTAGTAACATGGAAATGTGTTCTCCTCAGTAGTTCAGTGCCTTTTCTAGAAGTTTAACACCAGTGGTGGTAGCAGTAACGTTGCCATTTCACCATTGCCAGCTACACTGGGCTCCATTAAGAGCCTGCTAAGTAAAATGAGGACCTACCATATTCAAAATTCTGCAAGCTAAGTCACAGTAATAAAATAGTAAATTTAGATAAATACTACAGTTGGATTGCAAAATTTTTAGTGTTTCTAAAAGTCAATTTTTTAAGGGGTAGTCAGAGGTTTATGAAACATGATAATTTTCATGGAAATTTATTAGGTCTGTCTTGTAGGAGCTGACAGAAGAGAATTTAAATGACCCGTCTTATTTTTTCCTTGAATTCAGCATTACAGATATGTGACTTTCTCCTTAACATTATTATACCTTATATAAAGAGTATAAGCTAAAGAAATTAAAGGTAATTTTACTGAAGTAATTGGTAATAGCTGTAATTTGGGAAATCATTTGTGTGTCTTGGGAGCTAAGATGTGATATTGCCAAGTAGCCTACTGAAAGTCAGCAGTATTTTTCCCTCATTAACAATTTTGGAAAATACCATGCAGAACGCATGGCTTAGACTTGGTTGAAATTCAACTCGTTATCACGTTTTTCATATACGTTAATTAGCAATGATGAGATTAATCCCTGTTTCTGCATTAGTCACCATACTAATGCACTGATATGCCAAGGGATTAGCAAAAGAGAAAATTAATTGTTCTGATACAACTTTGATCGGCATAAACCAAGGTCCTGGAAAATCCTAACAGACTGATTGGGAAAACTCATGCGTCAAAGTATAGAATTCTAAGTACAGACCGCTTTTGTTAGTGTAGTGATTCACAAATACTCACAGCCTAAAAGTTTGCATTAACATATGCAGCAGGAAAAGCAAAAGATCCTCTTTTCCCAAGTGTTACCTTCATCTTCTGTGTGTTCCACAACAGTGTTGTGTTCACTTTGAGCAAAAGATAGGACAGAAATTTTTGGCAGCTTATCTGGTGTTGGTGAACAGTGTGATGGGCAGTAAATCGAAGCATCATTCCCAATATGTAACCAAAACTTTAAAAATGGAAGAAAGAGATGAGCACACAAATTCTTATCATCACGGAAGAAAACTGCCTCACAAGCAGGGTCAGATCAAGAACCCTCTCCCTCACTACAGCTAATGGAATGATTTAGAGAGCAAAATGTTCTTCGGGAAATCGGTTTGTAGCTCCAGTTGCAGATGAGACTTGTCATGTTTCACCCGAGAGCCTAGAACTTGAAAAAGAAGAAAGTCAGTTCTAGGCCAGTAGCATGTGGAATTCAAGCAGAGCCTGATTCCTTACATAAAGCACACGCACAAAAACCCTCACAGAACCAAAATCCCTTCAAACAGAAAAACCCAGATCTCAGAATGCTGTACACGGACCCATAAGAAATGCATGGCAAGTTGGACTGGAAAATTTAAAAGATCAGTTGTCTTCACAATCCAGCAATAGGTCATTTTTTAAACTGTAAAATGGACTTTGTATAACAAGAAGGTAACTGGTTTAGGCCTCTCAAAAGTTTTTAGAGTTACAGTCAGAAGATCATCTTGGAACTCTTTCTGCTGCTCTTGTAATAAGAGATTTAATCATTATAATGTTTGCAATTGATTTGATCATTCCCTAGATATATCTAATGAATTAAGTTAATTAGTTTTATGTGTAGTTCCTCTTTCAGAAGTAAAATGGACCGAAAGATTTCTAGCAGCTTTTTCCTTCCCTACAGATCCCCACCCAGATTTAGAGGGCAGAGGTTGGCACGGAGGGACACCCCTCCAACGTACAGGACATTTACACCGAGATGCAAATGATGGTCAGTCATCCGTGGAAAGTGGGCTCAGCATGCAAGAAAGCAAACCAAGGTATTTTATCAGACATGTGATATCATTCATTGGGTTTTAATTTTTTTTTTAATGTCTGAATGTCAGCATGATACATATAAAATTATTTTAAGCAGGAATTTGACTGAAAGTTTCTTAAACTTTTTAAGAAAATCCAGGTATTTATTAGCTTTTCTATGTTCTTTTCTGGCAATTACATGTGCAGCTGTCCTGTTCTCAGCCTTGGGCATGTGTCTGCATAGGGTCCAGCTATTCCATAGTGACTTTCTGAAAGCTTAAGAAAGGAAGGGAAGCAATTGCTGACATGATTTGGGTGTTGTAACTATTTGATTTCATCTGGAAAGCAGGAAAGACATTCGATGTCATTTTTCAAGCTGATATATTTACCTAGACAGGCTGCCTCCATTTCTGGAAGTTTTCCAGAAGAGAATGAATATTTTCTATCTGTTTGTTTTGAACAAACAAGAATGCAGTGGTAAAAAAATATAAGGGAAAGATAATTGCTGTCTTTCTGCTTACCTGAGTGTGGGAAATGATGCACAACAGTGAAAGGGGCAAGGAAATAAGGTGGCAACAACTGTATTATTTCTCTACCATCCCCTTCTGCTGAGTGGAGTTGAGTGTTCTGGAGGGAGCCCATTCAGCCTCTAAGAACTCCACTCGGCAGCGGTCTCTGAGCAGGGAGAACTTTCTGTGTGTTGGATTAATCACTTCCCGGCTTTTGAAAGGCAAACGGGAATAAAAAGGTTCCCTCTACTGTTCATTTTGGCCTTTGTATCAGCTGTCACAGGTTGTATTACATTTCGTTCGTGGTGTCCTTTATCTGTAGCTGTGCAGGGCAGACACTGAGCAGCTGATGCTCCAGGAGGTGCTCTGGAC
>VYZQ01037291.1:13284-26396 GCA_013400655.1 Mystacornis crossleyi
CAATTAAAATACCATCATCACATGACAAGGAGCTAAAGCGCAGTCTTCAATCACATTGATTGTAAATACATACTTGACTGTTAGCTCCCCTGAACACATTTCATGGTATAATTTAAAAATATAAAACTTAAGAATTAACAAAAGGTTGCTGAACCTATGAACCATCTAGATCAGTTGCTTCTTTTTGATGGATGAAAAGATCAGACATTTTCAGAGGCAAATAAATTAATTTTAGACTGATATGCATTAGGGTGACAGATTGAAAATACATTTGATCATTACAGGATATAGATTTACCTTAGTTGCTGAAGTATGCATCTTCAGATCTTGTCCATAATTCATTTACATAAAAAGAACTCTGTTTCCATATAAATGGATCTTGCAAACATCTTTAGTCTCGATCAGTTTAAAAATTAAAAGTACTTCTTATTTGTAACTGTTACTCTTGTGCTACTTACATAGAGATTTTTTTACTCTCATTGCAAATACATCCATTTAAATACTGAACGCCAGGATAATTTTTTCTTCACTAATATCCAAAGGGGTTTATTTACAGAACTGTGACATCTGTATGCTTTGTATGAAGCCCTGAAAAGCCAGCCCTTTCCCCTCTGAGGATTTCAGAGGGTGAGAAAGACTTTAGGATTCCTTCAGGGACCCCAATGAACAAATGGAGAACAAGTCTTGAACACACAGAGATCATGTGTCAGGGAACAATAGTTACAGATAAGAAATATGTTTTTCTTGTCCATATATAACTTTACACTGTGGGTGACATCAAGCAATCTTCTACACCAACGCCACTTCCTCCTGACAAAAGATTCAAGGACCAAAGTACCCAAGGTTCTAAGGTTGTTAAAGATCAAAGGACTATTATCCAAAGCACAGACAGTCAAGGAAGCATGGAGGTGCTCTAGAAGCAGCAGCTCTAAGACACTATAAACAGAGACATCCTAGAGACAGACTATTAATGTCACCTGAGATAAGANTTGACCATGACAAATGGAAGAATTGCTACCTAAGTTTCATCAAGTGACAGCATTATTATTGAGCTTATTACTGATAGGTGCTCGTAAGCCCACCTTATTTATCTTCAGGATGCTGACATATTAATGTTAAANTGTACCACACAACTGACCACAGGAGACAGTTACCCCATGCAGCCACCAACTCCCAATTTGTATCACTGCCTACAGAAATTGTTAAGATTTCCTGAAAGACCTTATTAACTGGCAAAAGATCAAAGTCCACTTAAGTTACCCAACAAAAAAGTCTACTGTGATCTTTAGAAGCTTTTGAAGTCCAGAATTTTTGCATGCTCACTTCTTCACATTTATATGTTTGAAAGAAGGACTAACCTGTCCAGAGACAGGCCTCTGATGAGGCAGTCACTGAGAAATGGCAAAAGCTATTCCTCTTTTCTCAAGTAAGTGGTGATCAAGAAAGAGCATGATGTCTGTGAAAAAGAGTATGACAGAGCATCACTACCTAGTAGCATTCAGTGACAAAAGGTAGTCTTGGCTCAGATACCATTGACAAAACAACCTTATTGCAATGAAAGATGAGGCAACCTTTACATCAGAAAACACAAACCAGACACTACCAGTCAAAATCTCTACGAACAGCAGTTTCACTTGATGAACTGAAGATACAGAAAGAAAAGAGCACTCTCGACAACCTCAATCTCATCAGTGACGCACAGAATGTTGTTAAGTACGTTTAGGTACACTTACTGCTTTACTCAGTGCTGCTCTAGTCAAAAGTAGAGCTTCAGGATTGAAAACCTCTATCATTAAACTTACCAAGCAAATAGAAGGTGGAATAGTTGAAAAACTGAAAGAACTAGAGATTTCTTGGGACAAAAACAAAATAAGAAGAGGAGGCAATAATGTGATATTTATCTTTAAAGACACTACTGAAATAAATATAATAATCTTATTAATGTTTTGAAATTTTGCTTCCGAAATTATCTGTATGAAGAGCAATATGGGAATGAATATGAAAGCAGTAAGCAATCCTTCGCCTTATTGCTGACAACAAGAAGTGTCTACTAGTTCTACTCTTTTCATTTTTGAGTATTACTATACTCAAAAATTTTTTCCAGATTCCTAGGGAAAAAATTTTAATTTATTTCCAAACTCAAGCTCTTCCACATCTGTGTCTTCTGTCAGCCTCTCTGCTCTAATTTTGAAATGTCCCAAGTATTCTACATGAAGGCTATCTGTAAGACTGTGTTGGTTTTGATGCTACTCCACCTTTGCCAATTAAGGTGTTCTCTTGCATATCTTTTATTTTATGTGTGCTTGATCACACAGGTATTATTTATTGTAAAGATACATGAAAATAACTGAAAAATAAGCTTTCACCTACTGAAGGAAATCTATTGATGTCCTTTTCCTGCCTAACTTGCAGCAAATGGGCAAACTCACTTCATTACTAAATTTTCAGCAGCAAGAGAAAAACATACCTTTCCTGTGTTAATATCATCCATCAAATTTTAAACTGGCAATTAATGGTCAAAGAATTGTCCTCCATGTTTATGTTGACAGGCAATCTCAATAGCAAGTAATTCGTAAGCAAAAGGCCAAAAGTTTACCACCTCCAACACCTTCACTAAGAAAGTCAACAGTGACGTGTTCAGTTGCCCCCTTCCCCCACATCTAAAAGAAAACAAATTATTGCATTATATACAGCTGTTCTGGTTTCTGTAATATTGCAAAAGCAGTGGACAGTATTATTAGTATGCTAGCTAAGTCCCAAAATTTTTGCTTTAATAGAAGTGGTTCCATTTCTAATAAGTGGAAGGTAATCTCCTGNAGACCAAAAGTTTGCCACCTCCAACACCTTCACTAAGAAAGTCAACAGTGACATGTGTTCAGTTGCCCCCTTCCCCCACATCTAAAAGAAAACAAATTATTGCATTATATACAGCTGTTCTGGTTTCTGTAATATTGCAAAAGCAGTGGACAGTATTATTAGTATGCTAGCTAAGTCCCAAAATTTTTGCTTTAATAGAAGTGGTTCCATTTCTAATAAGTGGAAGGTAATCTCCTGAATAGTATAGACGCCACAAAAGAAATCCTCTTAGTGCTCTGTATTACAAATGCATTGTTTTACCTCATAGAATACCATACTTGAAAGGCCATTTTACATCAAAATCATTTCAGTTTTCTCTTCAGAACTTCTCTCTATACATTGAAAAAATGTTTAAAGTGCATGTCCCTAATGACCAGCGATATACTGTTAAAACTAAAGAACTCGACTTCCAGGAGCCATTTACTTAGGAACTTCTGATTAAAAAAAGTCCTCTGTGAACAGCCAAGCTTCTGGAAATATTGATGTAAAAGACAACTAAACCCATACATTGTAGCTGCAAAGTTTTCAAGTTTTTAAAGCCTAAATGGCTTTAAAAGATATATCAAGAATGTAGACAATCTTGGAATTAAGTGACCCGTAATTCTTATCGCTCTTCACTATTTATGATGAAGATCTGGAATATCTGGAAACAAATAGGTGAATGAAATTTTTCCTCTTTTTTGTTTTATGCACTCAGCATTATAATAGATACAACTATTTTTTGCTCCCCTCTGTTCAAGCCAAGTAGCAAAAAAAGACTTTTATGTGGCCAACAAAGTAGTACAGTATGTGCATAAAATAAAGTACTAAGGAGGTAAAGGAGGCTACATAGAGCTAATGTTTAAATATTAAGTAACATTATAAGTAGAGCTAAAGTCACTAGTAATTTTACACACAAAGACACAACTGTTTTGCCAATTATTAACTAAGAGAGTTTGCAGACAGGACATTTATCTTCAAATTCATAAGGACTTGGCAAGTAATCATTCTCCCAAAAATATTATGCCAAGACAACTACAAAATATACATCTTGATCCGCTGCCCTTAATCTTTGTTCAGTAAATACTAAGTGTGGGTGTGCTGGCTGGAATTATACACTGAGTTTTACAGAAACTTCTCTTTCTTTCTTTATATCACGTAATACCACGTTATTTTTCCTTTGCTAATACACAGCACAATTTCAGAGCAAGTATTTTGTCTTCAGTATGTGCCAGACATTCATTCCTCACACACAGTAAGTTACTCCAGATTTATGTTTGGATAACAACTGAAACTCCCCTCACTCCCAACTAACTTCGTGCCAAGTAAAAAATACTGGAGAACAAAAGTTCCAGCCAGCAAGCATGCACAATAGTTTGATTATCTTCTAAATTCTGTCTTACTATCCATCTTTCTTTTTCCTGATCTAATGGGGTCAAAAGATTATACTTCTTTTTCCCTGTGTGTATTTAAAACACAGAAAATAAATTATTAGCAACTGGAATATTTTTGACATTTGATAGTAACAAACTGACATAAAATAGTAACAAATAACATTGCAATAAATTTTAGCCATATTTTGATTCTGATTAAGGGATGAAAGCTTTTCCAGGCTGTAATTTATTACTCATTCATATTCTACATCTTCCTCTTTCCTTTGTCAAACCACTGACAGAAAAACGTTTGTTAAATGCTTGGTACAGGAAGCCAACAGCTGGAATACAAATGTGGGAAGCAAGGGGAACAAAGATATTAAATTGGATTCTACTCAAATCCAAAACTACTGGAAACGTATTTTCATATAAAAATGAATTATTCTTGCTTTCATGAACATTAATGTGTCATATTTCTATAATGTAATTTCTGCATGCAGATCATAAATATATGATATTTCTACATGGCTAAGTCCAAGCTGTCTGCATCCAAAGACTTTTAAAAACAGATTTAACATATTAACAAACTTGGAAGGCCTTACACTGTCTCTTCATTACATGATGCCAAAGGAAACTGGCAAAAGACAAGACATTAGGCTGGCAGTATCAACTGAAAATCTAAAACATTCCAGAGAAACCAAATTACTTTCAAATACTTATTTTCAAGTAAAATTAACTTAAAGAAAAATGTAAGGAAAAAAAAATCTAATGCAAAAGTAGGGGAAATGAAGACCATAAAAAATACAATTAAGAAACTCGAAAGAAGATAGCATCATCACCCTCTCATCCCCTCAGACTCTTTTATAGTATTCTAAATCTTACTGAAGAAAATGGGTGGATAACAGTATAGTATGTTACATGCTAGACAAATTCTGTCATGTCAAAATGATCTCAATTGCCTCTTTGTCATGGATTACAGTGTATTCTATCACCATCTTCATGAGCTGTTGAAACCAGGTGGAGCAGTGCTCCCTGCCTCCTCCCTCTGGACTATCCTCTGTTAATGGGCACAACAGTGCCTTGCCACATGGCTCACAGATAACTTGATCCCGGACTATCTCCTGTTAATGGCCCATCAAGGCCTTGCCTCATGACTCACCATCCCATTGTGAGGGATGTGCTCTGCCCAGGGGGAAGGAGCCAAGCATTCCCACCTGGATATAGCCTGGGGTTTGCTGCGCACAGCAGCCTTTCCCACTGGATTCCCAGAGGAAGACCAGACCCTCCTACACTGCCACTGGACCTTCAGAGGAAGACCAGACTCTTCTACATAATCACTGCTTCAACAGAACCATCGCTCCAGGAGGACTGCAGCCACCATTTAATTGGACTGCTGCCACCATTTAATTGGACTGCTATCAACCCCCTGGCCATCAGGGGGTCAGGTTGTACTCTGAGTCTGTCAGGGGGTTGTTTTTTTGTACTACTGCATTTATTTTATTTTGCCTATTAAATTGTATTTCTGACTTGGAGTCTCTCACTAGTTTGCTTTCAAACTAGTACACTCTTAAAACTCCTGAAAGTTAGAGTAAGTCCCCTTACAATTCAATAATAATAATAATAATAGCAACATATAGACAAGCTAAATAGGTGAAACAAAATTTCCAATGACAAACATGACTGGTAACTATTAAGGTTAGATGACAAAACAAATAACACAGTAATACCTACTATGAATCTCAGGAAATTACTCTATTCTACACTACCACGCTTCAGTCTGGTTTAAGGTTTCATTTTGGTCTTGTAAAATTTGAGTAAGAGAGTTATATGTACAATTCATAAGCTTCTAAGCTTTTCTACAGTATTTGAACTACCCATATTTTTCAAAGCTTGTCGCTACAGTTAAATAAAGAAAATAAAATATTTCCAATTAAAACAGAAAAACTACATTAAACATGGGATTTACCGCAATTGAGATCTCTAGAATGTGAAAAGAGGAGAGGGCAGCTACTCTGGATTAGTTGTGGTCAAGTCATGAGTATAAAACAGCTTATAGTGATTAGAGCACGAATCTGAAATACCCTCTCGTTTACTTTAAACTGGAAGAAGCCTATTAAACTACGCTGTGAGGTGAACCAAAGCACCCTAGATGACCATGAGATAAGCTTTCAAAGTGCACTTCTGACCTTAATGGCTAACAGCATCCACAGCTGCATTAGGAGAAGTGTTGCCAGCAGGCTGAGGCAAGGGATCTTTCCATCCTACTCAGCACTGGTGTGCCACACCTGCAGTCCTGGGTCCCGGACAGGATTGGGAATGTCTGTCCCGGACAGACACATGGGAAGGGCCACAAAGCTCATGAAAGGCTAGGAACGTCTGTCACACCAGGAGAGGCAGAGAGCTCAGACTGTTAAGTCTTGAAAAGCAAAGGATCAGAGAGTCTTATCAATATATGTAAATACCTGATATGAGGAGGGGGGCAGTAGGGAGTGAAGACAAAACCAGACCCTTCTCGTTGGTGACAGGATAAGAGGTAATGGGCTCAAAATAAAATACAAGAAATCCCATTTAAACATAAGAAAAATCTTCTACTCTCTGGGTAATCACACACTGGAACAGGTTGCTCCCAGCAGCTGTGGAGTTGCCATCCTTGCAGATGTTCAAAAACTGCCTGCACACAGTCCTGACCAACCTGCCCTAGTGATTATACTCTGAACAGGGGATTGCATGAGGTGATGTACAAAGCCCTCCAACCTCACTGGTTCTGTGATTCTGCAAATCAGAATGTTGATTTTGATGCATCCCTTCTTCAAAGGCAGCAGCAAACCTCAGGCAGGAAAAGACAGTTGTTAATTCTACTTCCAGAGGTTCAAGTTCAATAAATATGTACCAAAAAATGGTGAATTATGTGGTGGAAAAAAGGCACCTTAGTATATTTACAGCATACAAATGAAATTTATGAGTTTTATACAAATACATGTAACTAAGACTTCAATCTCTGAAGTACACTTGTTCTATTTTATGTTCTCATTCCTATCTCCACTAGAACAGATTATTTTAAAATATAACCTATGTAATCAAAGCAAGTACCCAAAATACTACACATTAGTTAATATCATCTTAATTTTTGCCACCACCCACAGTTTGCTTTGAGGACTGTGGGGTTTATATAATTGTCTTATTCTATAATAGAAAAACTACCACTTTTTAGTTTTTCTGCCTCCACAGACAAAGCAGTTTTAAGAGCACAGTCTTCCCCAGTTACAAATCTCTGATATAATCAGAGCAAACAAAGACTGAAAAAAAATAGAAAGCAAAGGGAAAAGTATAAATTGAGAAAAAGTTTCAGCTTATAGCAGAATCAAAACAAATATCAGTACACTATGAAATTGGTATTTACTTAAATCACTTACCCTGAGTAAAGAAGAGATTAAATCTATTCTGTATGCAAGCTCTAAGAAAAGCCTTTAAAACATTTGTTGTATTAGTAGCCCACAAAATAGTTTTCTGCCACACGCAATATGAGAATATGGAAAATGTACTTTTACAAATGTAAAACTAATACAAAAGATGAGTATTTAAACTGGAAAGCTCAGGAATTCTATCATACTAGATATGGAATGTTAGAAGCACATTCTTTTAAACATTTCAATTTCACAATGTTCCAGTATAAATGAAGTCATTGAGTATGTGCTGAATCTCTCCAAATACAGCAAATATCAGTTACTTTTAATTTTATTAATACTTGTTAATTACATGGATCTTCTAAATTAACAATTCAAAATGCATCAAGATACAATAAAAAGTTGAATAATTAAAAAGTTCAATTAAAATATTTGGCCATTATTAATCCTCTGCTCTAAAGAAGGATCGGTAAAAAATTAATGGTATTTGAGTTGCAAAATTGCACAGTAACTATATTTTCCAAATTCTTAGTCAAGCCATGAACTCTACAGTCTATTTTTTTCTGTAGTAATAATAATAATAAAAATCTCTTATAACTTGTATGCAAAGAGAAGTTTGTTTCATAGGTGTCTGACTACACTTGAATGTGAAAAGCCAGTCACATTTTACAGATGCATACTTCTGTTAAAAGCTGAATGTCTTTTGGTTCAAGAGGTTGTCAACTAGTAGTGGAAAACAACCTGTCTCCTTTGCTTTTCTCTCCTGCTTGATCTCACAAAATCAGAATCGGGTTAACAAAATCAGAATCGGGTTAACACAAGAGTATGATTCTTCGGAAGCATTTCTTTGATGCGCTTCCATCTCAACAATTAAAAATTGAAGATTTTTTCACACCTCTTTCATACAGATCATGTCTACGGATCTTCCATGATTGTTTGCTGATGTTTAGTAAACTGTAAAGCAAAAATCACCACACTTTGCTTTTTGAAAGTTACTAGAATCGTAATTTCTCATGTTGGATTCACTGACTATCCAAACACTGTTCATGAAACATCAGTCCTTTTCTGGCAACTCACTGGCATTCTCTCAATACTTTTGAATTACAACATCGATGTCCAGTAAGTATAGACTACCAATCATCTTTGCAAAGAGGGAAGGCTGAAACAACAGCCATTAAGGAAAATCTTGCTTTAAACTCTAAACTTGAAGCTTTTGGAAGATACAGCTACCTCTCAAACCTTGCAATTAAAAAAACCCCCAAACTAATCAATCAAACTGCCTATGCCACAGTTGGATATACGACTTCTTCAGTTATTACAGGCCAGAGATTTTTTTATCAGAGCCTGCCTCCTTGTGTCTGCAAGATAACATCTCAAAGTGGTCAAACAGTCAGACTCACGTAAGTTTTTGACATAGGAAGTTATTTTATTGACTACCAATTACTTACTGGACTTTTGCTAGGCAACCAATGTAGAATTCTTTTCTGGTATTCCCTTATACCTGCTGAATAAACTGACCTTTACTGAACCTGAAATAGCTACGTACTTAATGACAATGATTAACATAAAATACAAAAGTGAAAAAAAGTATCATATGGGGAGGAAAGTATTTAAAAGAAAGTGGTAGATTACCGCTGTGCTGGACACTTACAGTAACCATTAAGTGTCTAATCTCTTTAAAAGGAGAATTATTTTGTGAGATCATGCCCTCTTAAAAACTTTTAAAAAATAAACCTGGTTTCTTTATTTCTCTACAGTCTGTGATCTGGGTAGAACAAATGTTACAACCATGTGAATTTATGGTACATACTGTCAGGAAAAAATGTATTTTAATTACTTCAATCAATTAATGTCCATCTACTAACAGTAGATAGGGCTAAAAAAGGTAACAGTTTACACACAACATCTAAAGCTACTGAACATATTCTACTTTGAATCTGATTAACGAAAAATGAGGTTAAGCTTGAAGGTTTTGTAAGGACTTCACAGGATTACCAGTAATAAGCCATTTTCTTAATTTTTTCAGTGTGGAAGTACCACAACAAAAAGTGTTATGTTATAGTGTACAAGAACATCAATGCTCAACATTTTATTTTTCATGTGGAAAATTATGTGGCTATTGAAAAAGACAAATAATCCCTGCTGCAGCTATTTATACTGTGTAAAACAGATTAATGGTAATTAAATTACAGTTTCTGTAAATCAACATATGCCAGCAATACCAAAAAAGCAGGAGTCCTGCCTTCGCCCCAAGCCACTGTGTCTTGTTCCTTGTCTTTGTCTGTGTGGGAACACAGATGTTTAAGCAGCAGTGAATTGGCCTGGCTGAAAAATATCTTACTGTCTTTCGTCATACAATTACATCAACATTTGCTTCCAAACCACTCTAGGGTTGGGAATGAGGCCAGAGAAGGACTACAGCATCTTCTTTAGGTGGCATTACTGATTTATTCTGGCTTAATGCTTAAAATGAACTACAATGCAAGAGGAAAAAAAAATTAAAACGGTGTGTGCAAATAAAACATGTAACTGCCATATAAATTCCCAGCATTAAGAGTATACCTATAGCACCTAAAATGAGAGACAAAAGAATTAACAAGAGCAGTAAGTAGTTTCTGTAACAATTTTATTGCTAAGCTATAGCAAGCAATTACTTTTGCTTGCAAACACATCCTGCCAGATGCTCAAAATAATTTGTGTCACAGCTCTCATTATTAGACATATAAAAGTGGAATTTAACTAAAATGAATATAAATCAAAACCTAGCATCCATATGCCCATACAGCAAACCACTGTGCCGTGGCAACATTAACAATACCATGACCAAACCTTTATTCTGGGTACGAACCATTTATGGCAACATTCCAAAGCTATAAACACATCACTGTTCAGACTGATAGTTACATTCACTAGCTAACCAGTGTTCCCCCTCACAGAGTGGCTGTGCAAGCAGCCTTGTGATGGAACACACAGCACTGTCCATTGCATGGCCTTTCACCACAGGGTGCACTCTGCTGCACCTCACCGGCCTCCTGGTCCCAGGACATGCAGGATTCCAAGCACAGGACACACCAGGCTCCTGGTCCCAGGATATGAACAGTGCCAGGCACAGGCCACACACAGTGACAGACAGAGGCCACACCAGCCTCCTGGTCCCAGGACGTGCAGGGTTCCAGGCACAAACCACAACAGCCTTCTGGTCCCAGGATATGAACAGTGCCACGCACNACACAGTGACAGACAAGAGGCCACACCAGTCTCCTGGTCCCAGGACATGCAGGGTGCCAGGCGTGTGCCTGCAGATGAGGCTGGTGGAGAAGCGCCAGCACCGAGTACACCACACGGTCTACCAGGCACAGAGTTTTCCTCACTCTATTCCTCCCACACAATAAAATATGTAAAATGTCTAGAGCTTCTCTGAAACCCATTTCAAAGAGATGCTCACTTTTTTCACTAAAGCATCTAATGAGAAGCATTGCTTTAATCCTACATAAATCCGCGTTGCTTTCAAAACATTATCTGAAAGGTATCCTGAAAATTTTTTGTGTCCGCAGACCTACACTTCTAAAAATCTATCATTTTAGTACAGCTTTTACTATTCATAGCATGCTAGGAGTATATACAGTAAATTTTTTTATAGTAGCAATATTAATAATTAATACTTTGGGATTCCATGTAATTATATCCAAATCCATGATGTTAAAAAATTAATGGTTCATAAACCTTACTTTTGCTTTAAAGCCAAGTAAATGAAGACAAAACAACTATGGAACAGGAGTATTGCATTTTCATCAATCCCGACAAACTCATCCACCACGGGAGGAAATAAGTGTCATCAGTGGAACACTGGTGAAAACAAATTCTTCTCCTTTGTGTATTTAAAAAAACAAAGGAACTGAACAAGACCTAACTTGAAAAAGAGGTGTCAGTGCTTTTTACTTTACGTAATACTGTAACGAACAAGATACCTATAGAATACACTCTTTGCTATACTCAGTAATCAATCAGATGTGTTGAAGTACTGAAATGAAAAAATGATATTTTCAGACTACTTTGGACAGACAAAGCAAACGACTTTACAGAAAATGGTAATTATCCAACAAAGGCTTTTTTTCCCTCTATGCTAAGACTTAAGTTTTAGAATGTAAAAGACAACAAAAACTAGAGATCATACACTAAAACATTTCTGGTTTAAAATAGACTTTTATTTTATCACCTAAACTAATGCATATCTTCATGTATAGCCAAACAGGCTATTACATCTGACAGAAAAACCTAAAGAAATAAAGAAAAACAAACAAACAAAAAAACCCCAGTGCAACTTGACCTAGCTGGTGCTTCCCGCCACACACAGTGTCACTTGTCCTATGTTTTTCCAGTAAATAAAGAGTGAGTACTACTGAGAACATCCAGTGTTCTAATATGTGGCTACCTCACCTTTCTGGTTGCACTTTTCCATGTTAGCACACTATTCCTGTGTAACACAGAAAAGGTAAAATTATTCTTCTGTCACTCAGACGACAGCTTTTTCAGAGCTATCTGAAACCTGAATTTCAAGATTTCATTCTTCTAAATTAAGATCACCTTACAAAGAAAAACTACCAGTTTTACATCTATTTTTTATTTCATTCTTCTTGAAGACAAGCCAGTTAAACCCCTCAAATGACCTCGCATCTCAATAAAAATACCAACGCTGTGATGACACACTTTTCTTCCCCTTAAGGGTGGGTTGACAGCAACATAAACATACGTTTCTGGTGATCTGCTAATCTTAGGCACTTTCCAAGCGTGGCTTATCTGTAACAGGTATTTAAGTCTAACAGCAAACTTGCATTTCTTAATTAGCTTAGAAATCATATCAGCTTGAAAAATCTACATATTAATTTGCAAGATTTATAGCAAGGTTTTGCCGTGTTCATTTCAGTGAAAGAAGAAGAAAACGAGCAACCCACTCCCTCCCTTTGAGAACTCCAAGAAAGAAGGAAAGGAAAAGGGCTGCTATCAGAACTAGAGATTCTCAAACTCAAAATACTTATTCAGGGTTACCCGGGACAGAAAGAAGGTCTTTTCAGGAGGACAAAAACCCTGAAAAGGTTCTTGAATGTTATTTTTTGCCGTACTTCCTAGGACTATCCCATCAGGGCCACTTTACACGGTCGCGTACGAGCACGCAGTTGGACTGCCGGAATATGCAGCACGACTGCGAAGAGGCTTTAACTCCGCAGGCACAGAGCGGATGAAAGGCGGGTGGGGCCGCAGCGGCAGCCGAGGCACACCGCGACCACCCCGCACCGCCCAGAGGTGGGGCTTCCCCCCGCCCCCACGTCTCCGCACATCCCACGGCAGCCCGGGCGGGCAGGGGAGGAGCGCTCCGCCTGGTGCAGCGGCTGCCGGCCGCGGGAGGGAGCGGCGGCCGGGCCGGGCCCGGCGGGGCGGCGCTGCGGCCGCCTCCTCACTCACAGTAGTACGCCACCACGGGCTCGCGCTTGTCCAGCTCCTG
>VYZQ01037294.1:1010-17035 GCA_013400655.1 Mystacornis crossleyi
GCTCCAAAGTCAGGTCCATGAACTGACACAGGAGCTACGAAGCTCTAAAGAGCTGGTCCATGAGAAAGAAAACGCCTTTTTATCTCTTCAGGGGGAAATTGAAGCGCAGTGTGAACTGAGAACTCAGTTGAACGTGGCTCTTGGGCAAAAAGAAGAAGTTATTGCTGGACTGCTTAATTCCTTGAAGGAGAAAGATGCCAGTGTACAGCTGGCAGAGAGCAATGTTAATGCTCTTTCTAGTGAGATGGATGTTCTCAGATCCAAATTAGAGGAACGTGGAACAGCCATGAAAAACCTTACTGAGGAATTTCAGGAAAAGAACGAGAAGCTTGATAATCATCAGAAAAAAATTGATTCTTTGACTGTTGAACTTGACTCTCTTAAGAATGAGCACCAAAAAGCACTAGACCAAATAAATACCCGGGAACAAGAACTGCAGCAGAAAGACTTGGCTGTGGAGTCTCTGCGCGTGACGTGCGCCGAACAGGCAGAGAAATTGGAATGTTTGAAGCTGGAGTTGAACAACGTAAATTCCAAATCATCTCAGGACTGCCATGACAATGCACTTTTAATAAATAATCTGCAGTGTCAGGTGGAGTCTTTAGAGAAAGAAAAAAATGCGTTGCAAGATGACGTTGGTAAACTGATGGCTGAAAACACCCAACTTACTGCATCTCAGGCTGATTTGCAAAAGAAATTGGAAGAGCTCCGGGAAATCCATGAAAAACTGGAAGCCAGTGAGAATTACTCAAGGATGCAGATAGATGCTGTCAAACTGCAGATGAAGACTGAAAAAGAGAAGTTACAGATGCAGGTTAGTGTGAAGGGTGAAGAGCTCTCTAAATTAGAATTTAAATGTCAAACTCTAGAACAAAGCCGCCTTGAGTCGGAAAACAAATGGGTGACAGAACTTGATAGGGCAAATTCACAAAATAATGATCTTGCTGAGCAGTTGAGCAGTTTAGAAAGTGAAATGAAATCAAAAGATAGCGAAATCCAGTCTTTGCAGCAAGAGCTGGATCTTATAAAAGAGAAATTAACTCAGAGCTTATCTCCATTACTTAGTAGTAGGCTTTTATGTAAAGGAAAGAAGGCACAGACTTCAGATTCTGAACTGCAGCCAACCGATAGTAAAACTCAGTTGGAAAAATTCTCCGCTCTGGTAGCTGCTATTCTGAGCAAAGAAACAGAAGGAGAACATTTGCAGCTGGTGCTTTTAGAAAAACAGAAAGAAATAGATACCTTGAGAGATGAATTAAGAAGTATTGAGTCCCTTGAGAAGCAGAAGGCGGTGCTGCAGAGTGACATGGAAAAGATGAAGGGCAAATACACGTCTGAAATGGAATGTCTGTCAAAAGAAATGGTCTCACTCAAGGAAACATTAGGCAAACAACAGTCTCTCCTGAAAGAAAGGGAGGAGTCTTTGGCAGAAATAAATAAGCAGGTGGAATTTCTTCAAGACAAGATGAATAAATCAGAAGAAATGGTAAGAACTAGTCAAGAAGAGCTGCAGGCTGAAGGTAAAAAAGTAGCAAGTCTCCTTGAAGAAATGGGGGGAAAAGATCAGCTCCTCAAAAACTTAACTTCCCAGGTCAATCAGCAGAAGGATTTAATTTCTGGTCTAAGCCAGCAACTGAAAGAAAAGGACTGTTCTGTTACCCAGGTCATGGAATCATTGTCTAACGAAATGCTGCATTTTTCTGAAGAGAGAAATACATTAAATGCCAAACTGCAAGACCTTGAAGCTGTTCATAATAGTTCAGTGGCAGAGCTAAACCGAGTACTGCGGGAACTTGAGGATTGTAAGAAAGAACTGGAACATAACCAGGTGATGTTAAGCAGTAGAGAAGCTGAGTTGAACGAGTTAATGAATGAAAAAGAGGAGATGAAGTGTAATCTTGAGAAAACGGGCAAGGAAAAGGAGAATCTGAAAAAGAAACTCCAAGCAGCGCTGATAGTAAGAAGAGATCTAATGCAAAAAGTTGGGAAATTAGAAAAGAGTGGACAGGAAGAAATGGAAAAAGAGCAAAAAAAAGCAGAGGAGCTGTTGAAGCAAGTTAATGAGTTAACAGACAAACTGAAACTAATTGAAGGACAAAATAATGATTTTGAGTCTCATCTGGGAACTTTGAAACAACAGCTTGTAGAAAAAGACGCCAAGATAAGTGATTTGACCAAAACTTTATCTTCAAGAGCATCCTCTTTAGAGGAACTTCAGCGCAATATCGCAGAGCTAAATGATGTCATAGCTGAAAAACAAAATGTTTGTGAGCAGAACCTAAAATCCTTAGGGGAAAAGGACTGTATGCTTGCTCATCTGCAGTCTGAGCTTGATGAAAAGGCAAGGGCATATGAAGAGGAGCGTTCTCAGTTGCTCTTGACTCTTGAGGAGGTGAAGTCTGAACTTAAAAAGAAGGACGAACTGTTGAAAAATTCCAGTTTAGAAGAGCCTGGTTCAAGTGCTGGAGACAGGAATGAGTGTCTGAATCCCAGTAGTGATGTTAATGCCATGAATCAATTACAAAAAGAAAAAGAAGCTTTACAGAGGGAGCTTTTGGTCATGAAAGAAGATACAAAAAAATTCCAGCAAGAAAGGGAAGAGCACGTGAAACTGGCAGCAGATTTTGCTGAACAAAAAACCGACCTTGAGCAGCTCAGGCAAGAACATAAAGCACTCTGGGAAGTTCTCCAAACAAAATGTAAAGAGCTGGGCTTTAACCAGTTAGAAGGGAAGGAGCTGGCTCCGCCCAAGGCGCTTCTGGGAGAAGAACAGGCTGACCTAAGGAATTTGGAATCAGACAAACCGAGAAACAAGGTTCAGGTTGCATCCTTGAAAGAGTCAGAAAACATGATCACTTCAGTGTCAAGTGAAGACACTGAGCTAAAAGAACTAAGACATGATTATGCAAAACTTCAGGAGGAAACAGAGACGTTAAGGAAAGAGTTGAGAAAAATACTGGTTGAATTTGGTGATGATAATGAAGAAACAATCAGTTTAAAGTCTTTGAGACAGCAGGAGCAATGTCAGGGCAGCTTGCTGGAGGACATAAAGCACTTACAGAAAAAGCTGAAAGCACATGAGACTGAAACTGTAGAGCTCAAGGCAATGCTTGAACATGTGAATAATGAGAAAAAATCACTTATTAAAAAAAATGAAGAGGATTACAGGATGAGCCAGGAGGAACTGCAGAGGTCAAGAACTGAAGCGAAGCAGGAGGTTGCAGGAAAGAATGAGGAAATAGAAACACTGAGATGTTCACTTAGCGATTTAAAAGACAAACTCGGTCTGGAAAAGGAATTATTAAACAAAGCCATAAAGGAGGGCCAGGAAGAAGCCCACCGTTACAAAACAGCATTTGAAGACTTGAAGAGTGAAAAAGAGGAACTTCTCAGCTCTTTGGAAAAGTCCAATTTGGAACTAATTAAGATAAAAAAGGAGGTAGAACATTTCAGCAAAGAAAACAAAAATCTTGTGGCAGAGCTGTGTATGCTGCGTGAGAAGGCTGAGATGAATAAACCTGTGGTGTCCGGCAAAGAGCTTAAGGAAGAAAATGGGACTGAAAAGGAACTGGGAGAGGTTGGTTCAGAAAGTAATTCCCATCAAGGGAATTCTGAAGAAAAAATCACAGCTTTGCAGGTATCAGAGGCTGGTTACTCTGGGAAAACTAAACTGAGAGAAGCGACAGAACGTGAAATCCAGAAACAGATGCAAACAGTGGAAGAGCCACTGGGAAAACCTGCAAATGTAAATGATTCCAAAGCCCAAGAGCAAAGAGCTGTAACAGAAGAGAAATCCAGAGAGCGCCTCCAAAGGAAACTGCAGGCGGCTTTAATATCGCGTAAAGAAGCCCTGAGAGAAAATAAATGTCTAAAAGAACAGATTGATCAGCTGATGTTGGAAAGAGAAGAACTGGTGAACAAGACAGGAATGCTGGAGCACTTGGTAGAGCTTGGCAGAGAAAGGCAGAGTTCGAGTGCTGTGGCTCCGTTGCCCGGAGAGGAGAGCCTTGCTTCGGAAAATGCGAGGCTGCTCACCGAAAATGAAAACCTCACTGCGGCCTGTGAAAGTCTGAAATCCACCATGGAGTCCATAGTTCAGGAAAAAGAGGCCTTTTCTTTCCAGTTAAATACCTTAAAAGATTCTCAGACAGTTGAATTGACAGGATGGAAGGCTAAACATAGCGAATTAAAGCAGGAGTACGAGTCGCTTCTTCAGGCGTACGAGAATATCAGTAGTAAAGTGGCAGATATGAGGCAAGTCATTGATCTCAGTAGGAAAGAGAAGCAAGAGGCTGTTCAAAGGCTCAGGGAAGGACAGTCTGAGAAGGAGGCTCTGCAGAAACATTTACAAAATCTCCTCGATGAAAATGAGGTTATTAAGAACCAGCTGAAGCAGCTGGGTGAATCCAAGGAAATGGAGGTCGAGGAGTTACAGAGCAAAGCAGAGAGGCAGATCCGTGAGCAGGAGGTCAGGATGCAGGAACACCAGGATCGTCTGCGTGAGCTCACTGAGCAGAACCATCAGCTGATGGAGGAGAACGAGCAGCTGAAACAAACCTCTGAGAACCTAAAGCAGGCTTTAGAGAAAATTCAGAATGAGAACGATGTCCTGCATAATAACATCACTGTAACTAAAGCGGCCTTGGGAGAACTGCAGGTCCAAATGGAAGTCTACCAAAATGATACACAATCTAAAATCAGTGACGCATTGTGTGAGAATGAATCGCTGTTAAAGGACATTAAGGTGTTAAAGGACAAACTCTCTGAAAAAGAACAAGCTGTGCTTGTCCTAGAACAAGAAAGAAAGTTAATTTCGGAAAAAGCGCAAGAAACTGAGAAATCTTTGCTCCACAAAACTCATTGCCTAACAAAGCTGGACATGGAATGTAAAAGTCTAACACAAGAAATCCTTAGTCTAAATGAAAAAGTTAAGATTTTAGAGGATGACAAATGTCTGTTGCAGGAAGAATTAGAAAATGTCCAAGAAAGTTCTTACAAGGTAAAGAATGAGAGAGAATTTCTTGAGACAGAATTGCTTAATCACATTAAAAAAGTGGATCATCTTACTGATAGGATGAAATCAGCACAGGTACAGAATAACTTGCTGTTACAGCAGCTGGAAGAGTTAAAGGCAGAAAAATGCAACGTGGTTAGAGAAAAGGAAGAGCAGCAGCTCCATCTCGTAAAGATGTTTGAGGAGAAGGTGAAAAGTGCTCAGAGGGATAATAATGGGACTAAAAACAAAACAAAAGAATTGCAAGAACTCTTAAAGGAGAAACAGCAGGAGATCAACCAATTGCAAAAGGATTCTATAAAATTCCAGGAGCTGATCCTGGATTTGGAAAGATCTGTCAAATTGTCACAGTCAAAAAATGAAAAATTTGAAAAGGACTTAAGCAATGCGTCCGAAAAGCTGGCAAAAGCAAATGATGAAATACTTCATCTCAAGGGAAAGCTTTCTGCACAGCTGAACCTGTTGGATCAGTCAAAGAGGGAAGTGGACAGGCTTAAAGAGGAGAATCTAAACTGGAGGAAAGAACTGAAGAAGAAAGGAGACGAACTGCAGCTTCAAAAGAGAGGCTATGAGAGAGAATTGGAATTTCACCTCCAGCAGCTGAAATTGCTTCACAAAAGTGAACTTTCGAACCTGGAGGAAAGGCACGGTGCCCTTGAGAGAGAAAAAGATCGGGCGATGAGTGAGGTTCGGGGTTTGCAAGAGGAGGTCAGCACGAAGGACTCTCAGAACAAGCAGCTGCAGGCAGATCTGAACGCAGCTCTGGCACGATTGGCTGCTTTCACAAAGTGCATGTCCTCCCTCCAGGATGACAGGGACAGGGTCATCACTGAGATGAAAACCTGGGAAATGCAGTTCAAAGAGGCCATCCAAAACAAGGAGAAACAGCTGGAAGACAGCAACAAAAGAATAGCGGCCTTGCAAGATGAATTGAAAGATAAAATGACTCAGATTCAGGAACTAAATATCAAATATTCTGTGGTAGAGGAAACAAAGGATGAACTGTATTTGAGGCAAAAATCGGTTGATATGCAGCGCTATGAAGAGCTCTGCAGGATAAAGGAAGAAAATACCTTCTTTTTTAACAGACAGCAAGAGCTGGAGAGTGTTCTTCAGTCCAAAGAAGCAGCTTTGCAGGCACTCCTGAAAGAAAATAATTCTCTTAATCATCTCATAGAGAACAGTAAAAGTGCAGGAAAAGAGATAAAAGCTCTGGAAAGTAATTTTACGAGACAGGAGCAAGAATTGCAAGAGCTTCTAGCAGAGAAGGAGAAAATGAATGCTGAGTTGCAAAAGCAGATGACAATTTCTGAGCAAATGAAGGTCATGCTAAACAATAAAGACAAAGAAATTTCCTTACTCATTTCTTCAAAAGGGGATGAAATCTCAGACTATCTGATTCAGGTGCAGACTCAACACAGGAATCAGATCAAAGAGTATGAACTTCAGGTGAGGTCTTTGCAGATGGAGAGACAACAAGCTGAGGAGTCCCGTCAGAGGCTGGAAAACGAGCTGAGGAATCTCCAGGTGAAAGCGGAGAAAGCGGGTCAGGATAAGGCAGCGATTGCCAGTGAAATAGATGCCTTCAAAAAATCCATGTCGTCTCTCCAGAACGACCGGGATGATCTTTTTACCAGATACAAGGAGCTGGAACATCTTCACCAGGATGTCTTAAACCAGAGGGACAGTCTTCTAGTTGGCAGTGCGAGTGAGACGAATGCTTTGAAACAGGAGTTAAGGGTCCTCCTCAACAGGATAGATGATCTGCATTCTGAAAATGCAATGCTGAGTGCACAGCTGATAAAATACAGGGAGGATCTTAACCAGGTTTTATCTCTGAAGGACCATCAGCTGAAGGACTTACTTAAGCAGAAATTGGATTGTATTAAAAGCCTTGAGCAGGAAAAATACGATCTTCAAAAACAAATAAAAGAGACGCAGCTTTCCAGTGAACTGCAGAAGGGGGCTGCCGTGGCATTGGAACATGAGAATAAAAAATTGGCATCTAAAGTAAGTGATTTAGAATCTCTAATTGCATCACTAAACAAAGAGAAACTTGTTTCTGAATCTGGAGAGAAGCTGCTAAGTAGTGAGAGTATTCAGAAAAAAGAATCAAATGGGCAGCATGGAGGAAAGCTTCAGAAAAAGGTTCAGGAACTCCAGAAATCCAGAGGCAGAAATGCAGATGAGGAGTACAGTGGGACTCTTTTTGAGGGTGGAAATAAACCTGATGCCTCTGCAGACAAGATGCTGCTCGACGTTCAATCTCAAAACAGTGAGTTGAGATCCCAGAATGAGGCCTTTGGGAAAGCAATGACTGCTCTGCAGAACGACAGAGATCGGATCATAGAGGACTTCAAAGTTCTTCAGAGCAGATACACCTCGGAGCTCAAGAGCGAAAGAAAAAAAGGAGATGAACTTGCAGCTGAGTTGGAGGGGTTTAAATCCCATCTCCTGAGTATCCTCAAAGAAAACTCTCTTCTGCACGGGGCTGCCCTTGATGCTGCAGGTCAGGTTACCCTTGCTCAGGTGGCTGATGATGTTGGAAGTGTCTGTAGGACTTTAGTGAGTCGGGAGCTGGAGGTGAGCAGGCTCTCAGCCGAGTGTGGCAGTTATGTCCAGCAGATTGAAGCGTTTGCCAAGGCTATGGCCAGTCTCCAGGATGACCGAGACAAATTGCTGCAGGAGCTCAGCCATCAGAAGGTAACTTCTGAAGCCAAGCAGGGCACAGCTTCATTTCCCATTGATTGCAGCAGCATCAATGAGAGAAATTCTTGTAAAAGTAGTTTGGATGTGCCTCCGAACGATGGGGAAGCTTGGGTAAGTTGTAATTAGCCACGTGGCTCTGTGGTTTTATTCTTTGTGCAGAGAATGCTCAGACACATGCTGGGTTCTGGAGTTTAACTCTGTAGATTGGGTGAGTGCTAAGACAGCACTGTGTGCCCAGAGAATGTGTGTTTTACAGTTTTGGGAGTTAAGCTAATTACCCCGTTAAGCAAAGCAAATGGGGAAAACCCTTGAGCTGTAATTAGAATTTTAGCACTATCAAACTTCACCCATCCAGTTTTCCTTCCAGTTCACTAATGATGTTTATTAAACCTAGGCTAAAGAAGGAGCCAGCCTTGCAGCTGTTGAAATATCCAAACTGAAGACCAAGGTTGACGATTTGGAGAAGGCTTTGCATCAGACCAAAGCCTTCCAGGCAGAAACCGAGAGAGAGATCGCATCGTACCAGAACGAGCTGGCTGGATTAAGGTATAACAGGACAGCTTTATGCTCTCCATTGATTTGCATGGAATATATAATTACTTAAATGCTGATGTTTTGTGTTCAGAATGGAAAAAAACCTCCTCCTCTCCGAGTCCCAGGCGCTGAGAAATCAGTGTCAGATCACAGTGGCTGAGAAGGACCGGCAGATTGCAGAGCTCCAGAGGCTGCAGCAGGACAGGAGTGGGAAGAAGTCACTCGCTGCTGGCAGCAATTATCCAGTCAAGGTAAAGGAATGGAATGTAGGAAGGTGGGAATGTAAGGTAGGAATGTAAAGTGGAAGGCAGCAGTTTATTGTCTGCAATTTGCAGTCTGTGTCTCAAAAGAGAACTGTCCAGCACTCTGTAGTAATCCTGTAAATTGCTGTCTTCAGTTAGGTAAATCCAGAATATAAAGGGAAGAAGTTGAAAAAAAAAAAATGAAATGATTTATTATTAATGACTGTAACCCATTTTCAGGGACTCAGGTTTTTAAGAGGATCAGAAAAGAGCTTGGTGGTTGGCATGGACAGCTGGTTTCACAGTTTACGTAGTTGATGCAGAGAAGTTTTGAACACCTAATAAAGGTGATTCTTCAGAGCCTAAATCCATGTCTAATTACTGCAGATTAGAGTAGGACCTAACCGGGGAGAAAGGGGAGTGGAAGTGTTCTTGTCTTTCCCCTGAAGCAGCTGGAGCTGGCTTCTGCCAGGAGCAAAATCCTGGATTTAGAAAGGCAGCAGC
This sequence comes from Mystacornis crossleyi, assembly GCA_013400655.1. Lineage (NCBI taxonomy): Eukaryota > Metazoa > Chordata > Aves > Passeriformes > Timaliidae > Mystacornis > Mystacornis crossleyi. Next base: position 10,014 of record VYZQ01037294.1, read on the forward strand.
TGACACCCAGGCTGGCAAACGCTGTTTTGTAGACTGTCATGAAAGGTTCAAGGGGAGTGCTATTTTAGAATAATATTCTCATTTATACCTTCTCTGCACCAAAGGAAGGAAGTAGTATTCATTTTAATTTCATTAAAACCAGCATTTTAGGTACTGAAGTTTGTATGCTGCTCGTTTTCTGGGATTACAGTCCTGAATGAGAGCTATTGACCAGTAGTGTCTGTGGGTAGTGGAGTATTTTATGTGGTAAAAACCTTTTATTTCATGATTGTACGGGTAAATAGATTCCATAAAGCATTAGAGATGGCACATATCCCTCCTTTATTGGAGATTAATATCAAAATGTCGAGCTGCAAAAGATGATGAAGGCCAAAGCTGTAAATTGGTAATAAATTCAGGTGGTTTTTTTCTTTTCAAAATGGATTCTTTCAGCTTTAAATTCGTATTTACAAAACGGCTGTTTTACAAGTCATGAATACAATACATTATTAGCTTGAGAATAATTTTTGAAAGGTGTTTTATATTAATCCTTTGCTATTTCCCCCCTTTTTTGTGCTTCACATTATTTACAAATTAAAAATTAGATTGGGTTGCCTTTTTGTGGTAATTTTTTGTTATTTTTTTTAATGCAAGTATTAACACTATTAAAAAAACACTAAAAAAAAAAATCTTGTATTTAAAGTGTCTTTCAAATGTGGTGTTAAGTTGTGAGAGGAAAAGAATCTTGTGCAAAGGGAATTCTGTTGGATATCTTTAGTGTTGGGATTGTGGATTATTTAGAGGACTCCTGTACCACTTACCCTGAATATCCCGGTATTTTTTAAGGCTTTGGAAACTGCCACCCTTGCTGGAAGTGCAGATGGAGCAGAGGATATCAAACGTGTCCTGGCTGAGAAGAAGCAGCTGCAGACTGAGCTGCAGCGCTGCCTCCAGGAGATGCAGCAGAAGGACCTGCACTGCCAGCAGATTAATTCCAAGGTAACTTGGAGCAACAGCTCTGATCCCGAAAAGCTCACGTGAAATCTGGGCTGGCAGCACCTTGGAATGTTGCTACAGTGCTGGTGCCTTGCACGACTGAATGGTATTTTACTTTTCAGACTTAAATATTTTAAAACAGCTCAGCCTGGAAATTGCAAATTAAATGTCAGTTTTATCTTTCTGCCAGGCTTTCCTGACTTGGTGTCTGACTGAGAGGTTTATTTGACTCCGCATTGTGAAGACCTTGATGAACCTCTGAACTGCTGCTCACAGTCAAATATTTTTCAGTACAGACAGAAACATGTGCCTGTCTTAGCTGGAATAGGGGTTCAGCTTCTGGTGTGGGTGTACGGATGACAGGGGAAATCACTGCTCAGCTTCCAGTGTTCCCTCTGCTCATAAAACATCTAAATCCCAACCGAGCTGTGACCTTGCCAAAAAGCGGAGGCAGTTTGGCAACAGCGGGTCTCAAATCTGCAGGGATTTCCTGGGAGAGCTAATCCCTAGTTTTTAACGGCTTCAATGTGACTTCCTCTCAGGTGGTGCAGTCAGCAGAAGAGAATGCTGTCCTGTCTGCCCAGCTGAAGACTCTTTCCCAGACTCTGAGGGACAACCAGCTTCATTACACTGATCTGCAAAATCGTTACTTGAGGCTGGAGAGGGAGTACCAGGCCATGCAGGTGACATCTTTCCAGGCCTCTGTCCAGGTGAACAGATACACGGAAATGTTGTTAGGTTTCTTCTTTCTGTGCTTCCGCTTTTCTGGTTTTCTTGCTAAAAGTGAAATAAGTATTTTTTGTTGTGCTGATTCAGTACTTTTGCTGGCCCGTGCTGTGCTGAAGATAAAGGTCTTTATTGTTGTTAAATTCGTTTTGACTTTTCATTTAAGAAAGCTATTTTACGTATATTTTTGTTTTGAAACATCTTTTGGGGTTGGTCTGCAGCCTGCAGAGAGAACTGGATGATCACTGCTCAGTGGATCAGGAAATTTAGTGGTAATTTCACATCAGTTGTGGATCATTTTACAAAGCTTGAGTAATATTTTCAGAAGTGAGATCTACATCACCAGTTCAGCATTTCAGTGCCCTCTGCCAACCCCTCATACACATCTCTAAGATTATTATCTGGGGTTTGCACTTCATGATCTTTAAAGCCCCTTCCAACCCAGTCCTTTAGATTTCATCATTATTCCTTTCTTTTTAAAAAGCTTTCCTGTACTGCCTTGGTTATTCTTTAATAGAACAGCCTAAAATAGCATATGGATACATTCAGAAAACAACCCTTGCTCGTCCATAAATGGAAATAAATCCGCACTAGAACTGTAAATTAAAAATAAATGAATAGCTGCCTTGCTTCTGGAATTGTGCTCAGTGCTATATTACTGTGTGGACGTGCAGATGCATTTTTCTTTCCCCTCAGACATTGCTGAGAGATGGATATAAAAACATGACATGGCACAAAGAATTATCTGTTCCACTGTTTTGTGGTGCTGTAATTGAAATAAAGACTTCTGGCAAGTAGAAAAACAGTCACTCGTTTGGTTTTCTTTTTTCCCCCTTCATATTTTCTAGGATGAAACCAGAGCAGAAGTTCCCCCTGGAGCGCCACGGGAGAGATCTGGGATTATTGTGGAGATAGACAATATGGAGCTAAACGAGCTCAGGAAAAGGTCAGGGCTCAGAACATGTATTAGCAATATTGGTTTCCTGACAGCTGTGTTGGGAGTGTGAAAGTAATGCTTTTCCATCCCTCTGAGGCATCTGTGTGGAGAAGGGGAAGGAGTGGATTTACAGTGGATTAAATGAAACATAAACCATACTGTGGAATTGTTATCATCTGCTAATACTTGTGGTTTGTTTCTGTAAATAAATACACTGATTGGTGACTTTTATCTCAATGTTTGAGCTGAAGCATCTCATTATAATCAAGTCTGTCGCAAAAAGGAAGATTTCCTAATAAAAAAAAGAACAAGTAAGTAATTCTTTGAGTCCATAAAATACTGATTTCTGATTTTATTTTGTCCCAGGCTGTCAGAGACTGAGCAGCAATATGAGTCAGTGCAGCAGGCTCTCTCCCAGCTCACAGAAACACTGGCAGAGGAGAAGAGGAGGAGAGAAGCTGCAGAAGAGGCTCTTGGGCTCCCTGAGGAGAGAAGTAACAGGTAAAACACGGATTATTTATTTGCCTTTTACTTTTAGTGAGAGGTTTTCCTGTGAGTCTTAGATATTTTTAAAGCCAATAATAATAATAATAATAAACAACAAACCTGTTTGTGAGCCCACCGTGCCTGCAACAGTGAAAATCCATGTGTTAAAAAGCTAAGTTAAACTCTGGATCAAGAAAGTGTTACAGGCTTTTTTACAGGGATTTTTTTTTTCTTTATTTAATTTCATTTTTTAGACTCAGTAGTCAGTGCTATTTCTTTTTTTTCCAGGTCAGGAAAAAAAATCTCCCATAGAACAGCTTTAGCAGAGCCACTGGTTAGATTGAAAATATCATTATCCACCTGCCTAGATAAAGTGTCCCTCAGTACCATCACCTGAAAATCCCTGCTCAGTCAGCTGGTGATGGTGGGGGTTAATGCTGAATAAATAAAACACCTTGAGAGTAGATTGTAAATAGAGACTGAAAAAGACCTGGCGACATAAAGTGAGTCTGCTTTGTGTGGGGGCCTTCCCTCAGTAATTTAAGCATGCAAAATAATGTTTTTTGTGTCAATTCCGTACTTGAAAGAGGAGCTAATTCAGCAGTGCGTGTGTCTGTGCCTTGAATTCTTCTCTAGATTTGAAGCAGGCAGTTACAGGCCTGTCCCCAGTGACTACTCTGTCCAGATGGAAGCTGAGGAGGAGAGGGAAGCCTTAATCCTCAATCCCAGTGAACACGTCGTCGTGAGAAAGGTAAGGGAATGAAAGCCTTTACAAACCCCCAATCATCGCCTCCTTAAAAGTGGTGGAAAAACAGCCTCCATTTCTTTCTCTTGGGGCCGTGAGGCCAAGACCAGCAGCTGTGTAAACCGTGCCAGAAAACACGCTGCAAGTGTCCAGATTAAAAAATGCATGTAATTGTATTTATCCTACACATGTGGCCGTTAAACCAACTGCGTCTGCTTTGAATGATGCATGCCCAAAATGCAGTATGCATATTTATGTGTGTGGAGTTGCATAACACACAGCTTGTATTCATTCCTTTCCCCTCTTCTTAATGCTGGGTTTGGGGCCTTTCAATCATTTATGCTGCGGCGTTTGGGGTCGGCTGTGTTTTGGGGTCAGTTGCTGTGCCAGAGGCAGAAAGTCTGTCGTGCCTCACAGCTCCAGGCTGCAGTGGAGCTGGTTCTGATTTGTATTCCTGATTCTTCAGCTGCTCCTTTTTGTCTCTTCCCCAGATGAAAGGAGGAGCCCTTTCCCTGCGCCGCTGGCTCCGAGGCCGAAGCCTTTACTGCTCCAAGCTGCTGACGGCCCGAGCCAAATCCCGCTATTTATTCCTCACCTACCTGCTCACACTACACCTCCTCGTTCTCCTGTGCCTCACGGGTGTGCTCTGAGCCCCCGTGCCTTCCCCGGGGGCATCCCTTCCCCGTGGGCAGTGCCAATGCCAGCCCGGAGGCTCCTCACGTGCTGCTGTTCCGCTATGCACTGGACACGCGTGTACCCATCCCTGGGACACCGCACGGAATCCTGAGCTCCCCCAGTGAAATCTGTGCATATCACACTCGCCCCAAAGTTGGCTCGAGCTGCCCTTTTAACAGTGGGATATTATATTTGCTAAGGAGAAAATATTTCCCTCTGCCCTAGAAGGAAAGTGCTGCATACGAGTTATTTAATATTGTTTGTGGGTACATTATGGTTGATTACTACTGAATGGGTTGTAAATGATATCTTTTCTATACAAATTTTATTTTAAGAGGTAAACTATAAATTCTAAAGGAATATCAAGCTATTACTGTATATTGGCTTCTTGATTATGACAAGAAGTTTTATAGAGTGCAATAAAGGAAGAACTACTGGATTTTTGATTTTCTTTGGTTGGTTGGGTGCTTTTTTTTTTGGCTGACAATAAACCAATTAAGAAGGTTCTTCTTTCCCATTCAGTTTGTAAAGAAATCAAGGTGCACAGGTCTGTGTGTGGTAACGAGGTAAGCTGATGATTAAAGATTCAGTAAAGATTTCACAGTTGAGATGACATAAATATCTCCAACTTCTTACATTCTTTTTGTAATTTTTTTTTCCTGTAACTTGTGGGGGTTTGGTATTTTTTTAATTTACTTGCGCTTTTGTTGGTGGGGTTTAGTTACTGCCTGTCTTGGAGGCAGAACGTTCCTCAGCTGCAGAACATGTGAAATTCAAGCTTCTAAAGACACAACCTTACATATTTTACATGTTTCAGCTTCAAGGTACAAATCAGTAACTCCAGCTAAGAATCTCGTGGGAAAAGGAAACCCAGTGAATATGGAAAAGGAAGGATTCCATCGGTTTTACTGATGAGCAGAAACAAGGTTGACTTGGAGGTATTTTAGGGAAGTGGTTTATCTGCTTAAGAGGTAGTTACTGCTGCAGGTAAATGCTATAAACCACCTTCTTATGATGGTCTTTAATATTTCTTAGTCTGGTAAAGGTCTGGATTTTTATATAAATCCAGTATATTCTGCTGTAATTGGTGTTTTTTTTTTAAACAGTGGTGGTTCATCTCCTTTGAGTGGCTGATCCAGTCCCTGTGTTCAGCCCTGGTGTCACCCAAGTCCTGAGATAACTCAGGAACACCAGGTACAGTGGGAACACTGGACATGCTGACTTCTCCCTTCCCAGCCTGAGGATGGGTGCTGGCAGGATGGTAATTAGCTCTTCTTAGCTAATTCTGTTACAATGAAGCAGAGTGTTTTCCAAAGGCAGCTGTGGCCCTTCAGTCCTTCCAGTCTTACTCATCCGGTGTGAGGGATTTTCATCGTGGGGGGAGAGAGAACAACCCTGTGTCCTGAGGCTTAGTGAGTGGGAAAGGATCCAGAGGTGCTAGAGATTCTGTCCTGCTTTATCCAGGCCTTCGTGCTGTCACTGTGAGAAGCACAAACTGGGGGGAAAAAAAGAAAAAAAGCCAAATGGCTTGACATTTGATCAAAATGTATTGGGAGGTGAGCTCATGTCATTTATGAAGCAGCTTTTCCTGGGTAAGTACTGCCCTGAGAGTGTGTTCACGTTACAGTTCATGATTTCAATGCTTGGCTTCACTTGGCCTGAGAAATTGAGGAAAATCGTTTAAAATTCTCTACCCTCCAATTCCAGTGTCTCAGTGGATGTAATTCCTGACGTATTTTAAGAACTGGGTTTCCCTCTGGTTTGTGGTGCTGGAGCCAGAGTGCAGGTGCAGTGCTGTAATCTTGGGTACTGCTGGTAAATAATTGGTTTGTTGCAGTGCAAAGCCTTTTCCTGAGGGTTTTGCAAGAAAATAACAATTCATGGCATTGTGAGTGAATGTTCAAAAACCACCAGCTACTAGAACTAAGGGATAAACATTCCTACATTAAAGCTCTTTCCAAATTTACCCGATAAAATCCATTTTTGCCTTGTTAGGGACAAAACTTTGCTGGCCAAGCGCTGTTTTCATTCCTTTTCCTTTTCTGAAGTACCTTTCCTTACTGAGTGAAGTTGCCAAAAAAGGGAAAATAAAATCCTTCCCTCAACTGCCTCAAGAGGCACTTTTCCAATCCTAAAAATAACCCAGGGCTCCAAAATCAGGCCTGGCCTTGGTGAAGAGTTTTGCCATGAATTTCAGGGAGAATTAAAGGACTTTGAGGTGTTGGCCAGCTCCTGGAGCTGAGGTGCTCCTGGGCAGTTGTGCCAGCTCGCTCTTTTTCTTTTTCCCAGAATAACCACACCCATGGAGTGTTTGCCACTTACAAATATGGAATAGATCCTGGGGCGAGCTCTCCACGTTACAGCCACTTAAAAAACCCACAGCAAATGCTTCCCTGAAACTTTTGCTGGGGGTTATTTTTAGTTGTTCGAGATTGATGATCACCCTCTTAAAAAAAAAAAAAAAAAAAAAAAAAAGCA
>VYZQ01037294.1:19964-32526 GCA_013400655.1 Mystacornis crossleyi
TTTTATTTTATTTTATTCTTTACAAACTTCATTGGTCATGAAGTTCCTGCTGAGGCAAAACAATTGACACAAATGACAGAAAGGAGCTAAAGTTCAGGAAAAAAAAAATCGCCGGTTGCAATTCGTCAGAGTTGAATTGGAGAAATACTGAATTATCGAAACTGGGAACAAACCTGTGAGGTGCAGGGGAGGGCTGATTTTTCCTCCTCACTACTGGCCTGCATGAGCAAGAGGATGGGTGGTGCCCACCCCTCACATTCCGGGTGATGTTCTCACTGTGAATTCCAGAGGAAAGGACAGCCTGAGGCTTCCCATCCCTGTACTGATCCTTTGAGAAGGCGTTTAAAAAAAATTTTTTTTTTCCTGAAGGGTGTTTTTTCCCCTGCCAAAAGTTAGCTTTTCACGTGTGGGTGCTCAGAAGGCATCTTTATTCCCCATCCAGCACCACTTCCTTGGCACCGTGCAGTGAGCTCGGGGGGAAATGCCAGCTCCAGGATGTCCCAGGTGCGGGCATCAAGGTGTGCTCATGGGAGAAGCTGCTAAATGTCTTTGGTATCCCACGTGTCCTGGTCTCTTTGGGAAGTACCTGGGTCTGTATGTGGATAATACTGTACTGTCTGGGGGGAAGCTCCACAGGGAAATGCTCCTGGTACTGTTTTCCTGAGGAAAATGCCGCTGAAAGGGAGATCAGGGGCTGGGATTGTAGAACCCCGTATCTCTGAGCTCAGTTCCTGCGCCATTTCCATGGACACAGACCTTTCCAGAGGAACAGGCCAAAGCTGATCCAGAGGCAGTGGGAGTTCCTCAGTTGATATTTGGAGATGAATTGCCCACCTGCTCCTCTAGATGGAAGCACAGGACTTGGATTTCATTCTCTCCCCGCTTGCTGCAAGCACGCTTTTCTAAGTACATCCCATTATGTTTTTCCACCTCAGAATTTTCCTGCTGTCTGCATTCAGCAAGAAATAACATTTTCCTCTGGGAATCCTACTCCTGAAAGCAGCAGGATGGAGAGGAAACAAGAGAATTCCTGGGTAACGTGCCAAAAACGGGACAAAGGCACAGCAGTGCCGTGCCCAGCCATCCACAGGGTGCCAAAGGGGGGTGCCCAAAGGCTGAGGCCGGGTGTGTGAGGGGGAGCGGGAATGGGGCGGGATGCACGAGGGGCCCGGGAGTGGAGGAGGAGCACGGGCAGGCCCTGGAATGGAACATTCCTGCTCTCTCGTGCTTCAATTCAGGCTATTCAAACCGGAAAATAACACACAAGCCATTGTCCATCCCTGGTCCTTTGTTCCCAGGAGCTGACCTGACAACGTATGGGCGGGAAGGCGTCGGGACCGGGCGTTTTCTGGCTCTGGTGACAACGGAAATGTTTGTTATAAATGCTGGGATAATCGGGGATAATTCCTCCTCGGTAATTTCTCTTTTGCTTAGTTCGCTCGCTGCTCACATCTAATTCTCGTGACCTATAAAATCAGCACTGGGTTGTTTTGGTTCTTGTGGAGTATCACTCTCCATTAACATTCTGGTTACCATTAGGTCAAATTTAATGGGCTGTGCAGGGCCTGATTGTGCCTGGTTTTGAGGGAAAACCTGGAAACTGCCAGAGATTTAGGCAGGCTCCTGCTTTATTGAGTCCAGGTTTGTTCCTCACCGCAGAAACCACCAATACTTTGGGAATTATGTAAGCACAGAGTTTTCCTTCTCTTCCCTTGTTCCTTTCCAGTCTGAAATAGCAGTAATTTTCTTCTTACATCTGATTTAGATATATATATTTTTTTAACTTTTATGTGATTGCTTTCTGGTTTATTCAACTTCTCCCTGCATTTGTATTCCAAACCTTCAAATGATGGACAGCCTGGCATCCCAAAGCCCAGTTCTGGAAACATCTAATTATTTCTTTTTCTTAGAGGATTGATATAGAATTGATTTTTTTTTTAAATACAGCTGATGATTTTAATGAATAACTCCAGCTCCGGACAGCTGTTGACATTGTAGGTGCTTCAAATTTAGAGAGGATCTCTTTTCAATTTAAGTTCATTTTGGGGCACAATAATATTTGTTTCTAGGATATAATACTTGTTTTTAGGATATTCCTCAAATAAACTTACCCATAAAACCATCCTGATGTTTTGTGCTCAGAAGTAAGTGTGTCGGGTCAGAAAAAAAATGAGCTAAAAAGGGAATAAACCCCCAACCCAGTGAATTTGGTCGAATTTGATGAATAGATGTGAATTTGGCAGATTTGCTCTGGCGTGCTTTCTGTCTATTTTAATATGGCTTTAAAAATAAGAATAAAATTTTTAAAACACAATCATTTTAATGATGTTTTATATTCCATATATTTAAAATAGATTATTATTTAATATATGACTTACTGGAAAGTAATATATTAAAAACACATTACTCAGGCTGTATTTGGAAAACTTAACAGCTTTTGGCCAAAGCCCACATGGTAAATGTAGCCAGGGCTAGAAATGAGTGTGATTTAAACACAGAATATAGGTATAGAATCACCTGGGGAAAAGGAAATGTGGCTCTGCACTTCCCTTGGTGCCCACTTTTGGCATCTATTTAATGGGAAGATTATGCATCCATCCAGCAGCAGTGTAAATAAATTAATTAAGTCGTGAGTGTGACAGCAGGAATGACTGGGAGAGGATACAACTGGGAGATAAAAGCCACCAGCAGCCCTTCAGAACAGCCCAGCTTCTGACAACCAGGAGCCAGAGCTGCTACAGCAGACGTGTCTAGGGCCGTCTCTCTGTCATTACACTGCAGTGAGAAATCTGGGTTCCAAGGCTGTGTAAAGGCTCGTTGTTTATTACTGATGGCATTAAATTCATTACGGCAATTAGGAACGATTGGTAATTCGCGTGTTCTTTAATCGAAAGCGGAGTTTTCATTAAAAGTTGACTTTACTGGTGAAGGTGTTAACTCCTGAAATTCAAAACTGGAGTTTAACCCACCTCACATCAGAGGCTGTCGGGATTTAAAAGCCGCATGGATGTGGCACTTGGGGACGTGATTTAATGGTGGCCTTGACAGGGCTGGGTTTACAGCTGGGCTCGATGATCTTAGAGGGCTTTTCCACTCTAAATGATTCCATGAAACGTGGTCTAAAGTTGCCCTGAAGAGAGGAGATAAGCTGTTGTCTGTGCTGAGGGTGGGGGCAGAATGAGATGGAACGAATTTAAACTGGACCAGGTGAGGCTTTGGCCTGACAAGAAAGGCCTGAAAATGGAATTAATAGTCTGTTTGAGTTTGTTTGCTGGAGGAATCTGTGGGTGCTCCCGCAGAGGAATCTCTGAGACAGAACCAAAGCTGAATATTCCTTGAGATGGGAGCAGCCAGATTATTCCTCACGTTTTTTTCCAGCTGTGACTTCTGTACATTTTGTGTGTGTGTTTGTGTATATGTATTAACCTTCGATTGCTGCACTGTTGCAGCCCTGCCGCCAGCGTAAAAAAATTTATCCCAGGGTGTCATCTCCAATTAATATTGTCAGTAAAAACCTGACCTGGGCTAATGGAAAGATATCCACTGGCTTTGGTGATTTTCCTTTTAAATGAAATCCCAAGGAGAGCGTTGACATGCTGTTCACAGAAAAACCACGGTTCAGGAGGGGACTCAGGAGCAGTAACTGTCAGTATTCATTAAAAAAAAATAAAATTGGCTGTCCCTTCAGATCGTGTTAAGTGTAGATCCTAAAGTTTTTTTCCAGCTCTTCGTTGGATCCTGTTGGAGACGTTCCATGTGCCAGCCACGTGTGTAGCACTTGAGGCAGTGCTGTCTCACAGTGCCTCTGGAACCCAACCCATTTAATATCTAATAAAATATTTCATTTACGTGTTGGATTTCGGTCTCGTAGTGATGTCTGCTGGTAAGGGACCAGTAGACTGAGCACGGAGGTCTCTTACAAATTACTCCTCAGCAACCCTCAAGTCTTCACATATTTGGAAAACAAATTAAAATACCCTCTGCCCTTGTAGCCTGATGCCACTGTATAATCCCACCTAAAAAGATGGGCACCCTACAGGAGTTACGACTGTCATAAATACTTGGTTTGTGTCTAAAATCCGACTATTTCTGTGCAGGTTTGGTATCAGAAATGCCTTAATTCATTTTGAGAGGAAAACTATCCTGCTATGTGGCACTGGATTTGGAAAATGAAACAGCAACTGCTGCCTCCTCCTCCTCCCCTCTCCTGAAAAGGGATTGGAACTTCCCGAGGGACAAGGGAAGGAATTCACCACTGGGAATGAACTGTGCTGATGCCCAGGAGTCTTTTGCTTGTACAAGGACGATGCTGAGGTTACAAAGGAGGTGAGTGGAAGGTCCTGTCCTTGTCCTTGCTCTTGTGGCCTCACACAGCTGGTTTTTTCCTGGAGCTTTCTTAGGGAGGAGACAGCTTGCACTAGTGAGCCTTCCTCTCATTTTCACAGTAGGAAAAAGAAGGGGATGAAGAGAGAAATAAAGTGTTGAAACTTCTTTCCACTCAGGGCTGGAATCCAAAAAACCACTCACAACATGTGGACTTCCATGAGGATCTCTGTGGGAAAAACGTTCTCTCTGGAGGAACCACCCTGTATCCTGGTCATATCCTGGGATTTGGGGTCATGTGCAGAAGGAGAAGGCAGCTTTGCCTCCAAGTACAATGAAGATTAAGGTGATTTTTAACAACTTCACTGCTGCCAGTTCCAACTTAAGGTGATTTTTTTTCCTTATTCAAATGGTCTCTTAATGGTAAAAGCGGCAAAACCTGTCAGAAAAGGATTTTTCAAAGTTCTGCTCTAGCTACCTAAAAGTGAGAGGGGTTGATCTTACCTTCATTCCCACTTTTGAACAGCAGTCAGCTCCAATTCCCAGTATCCACGGCTTGTCAAGCCAATGAAAATCATAAATTCCTCAGCCTCTGAGTGAATTTGACTTTATTATGCTGGTTTCAGTTTGTGTGACTGCTCAGGTTGAAAATAACTCACCTTACATGCAGGAATAGCACTGTTCACTGGCCATATCACCTGCCTGAGCAGCCTAAGTTGCATTTCAGTCTTGACCTCCTGTAGGTGTGGTGGTGAAGGGCACCGACCCTGGTACTCAGATCTCTGCAACCAAGTTATATTTGCAGCCCCCTGTAGGATCACAGCAAAATTCCATTCCATTTGCTAGGAATTTGCTTGCCCTTGTTTCAGTATTAATGGTGAGGGATGTTCTTTAGGTTTCCAATTTTTAATTTTTGTTTAATACAAACTTCTTTTTGTTTTGTTTTGTTTTACTTCTACAGTTGCTTCTTTTTAATTTGGTAATGAGCTTCCATTAATTGTCAGAACTGCTGTCCTGGGAAGATGTTAAGTAATGTGTCACTTCAAAGCAACCCCTGTATTCCCTTTAACAAAGAACAATTGTCATCACCATTTAAATGTTCTTCCTTCTAAAGGGAAGAAAAATCTATCCAGTACTAGAAGAAGCTGGCATTCCTTCTCAGACATTCTTTTCCAAGGGGAAACACCTTCTTTTCTTAGGAGTAAATTGTAGGGGAAAACACTGATCTGCATGAAGGTTACCTTACATATAAACCAGCCCAGCTGCCCTGGCTGCCGTGGGTGCAGTTCATTAAATCCACGGAATATTTGACACTGAGATTTGAAATGGGAGTCTTGGAAGTGATTGCTGAGCCTTCAGCCCCTTCCAGCTCTGCAATTCTGCGTTTCCCATCAGGGATGTGTTCCAGGTAAGCGATACGAGATCTGAGGGAGGCTCTTGTCATCAGTTATGTCACAGCTCTTGATGGTCACTCACGAAATACAAAAGAGCATTTCGAAGGTTTCTTTTGAGGGGGGTTCCCTCCAGTTTTGCTTCCAAGTTAGATGTTCCATCTGTGGCGAAATTCTTGGAGTGAGTGAACTCTGTTTTAAAGCTTTGCTGACATTCCAAGGATCTCTAAATACAAGAAAATGTGTTTTACAAAAAGCAGCAGCGTTTTGGAGACACGAGCTGTAAACGGAAAATCCCGAAACTAAGCATTAACTGTTCACTAAAATGGTTGTTGGTCATTTTAGTTGGGGGTTATGGGCTTCAAAGAAGAAATGACATCTGCTTTACCTCATGTGTGCAGAATAGGGAGGGAAGAGAGAGAAATACATAGTGGTGAAAGCAAATCACCCTGGTAGAAAACTTCTTGAAGTCACTGAGGACACCATGCTTGGGATGAACTTGACCCCTTTTCCTGTCTGGCAAACTTTTAATGAAAGAGGAAAAGGACCTGGTGATCTTTTGCTGCAGAGGTTAATAGCAGATGATCCTGATGAGCATTTCATGTAAGAAGCAAAGCCTGCAGATCTCATTACCTGGCCCTCCCAATTCTGCATTCCCATCCAACAAGAGGAGGGGAAAATACACTCGACACAATTGAAAGGTTACAGTGGCCAGCATCCACATTTCTGATTCCACTCCCAGTGCACTTCCCTCCTTAACAGGGGTGGAAAAGGCCCCTGAGGTCATCCAGGCTGCCTTCCCTCACACTGCTGCCTGAGACACGTGGCTGACTGCAGTGAATGGCAAGGTGAGAGCAAGATTTGGCTCCCAGTTAACTGATGAGCGCTTGCCGTAGCTCTGAATTGCTAAAATTCTGCTTTGCCTGCATGGGCTTTAGGTAAAGCTCTCGATTCCCCTGCAAACACACAGCCAGAAACTCTGGGGAGAGGTGCTGGGCCTTGTCTGGGGTGTGACAGTGTGGCCGAGTCTCCATCACCTTGACCAGTAGTGAAACCCACCCAAATTCCACATCCCTTTGTGCTGGTTTAACAGGACATTCCAGAAAACAACAGTCCCGACACAGAGAAGACCAGAACTCTAATGTGACAAGCAATCAAAGTTTCAAGCCTCGAGGTGAATTAAATTTGCCAAGGCAGAAGCCGAACGCAGCGACTTGAGAAGCTGCTGTGGAGGAGAAGGAGATTAACAGGGTAAAATATCTCCTGTTTAAGGTTAGCCTCAGGCAAGAAGGAGTTTGTCAGTGCAATATGTTGTTGAATTTTAATATGGAAATGTCTCCTGGCATGTATTTCAAACACACTACAGTGATATTGATCTAACCTTCAATTAATGGGAGAGGTCCTCTGTGAAAGTCGCATCTGGGTTTGAATGGCAAATAGCTTTAATATTCTGAGGACAGTGGATCATTTGCTCAGCTCAGGAAGAGACTATAAATCACCAGGATTGGGGCTTTTTTTATTAACATTTTAATGCAGGCTTGCCTTCCCTGGAGCAAGGGACCAGGAGTGTGGTGTATCATTAAAAAATCATGGAGATGTGTCAGTAGGTACGGACAACAAATAATCTACTTGTGCTAGAAGGAGTTATTTGAAATCCATTCATTCCTGCTCTCTGTTGCCATGTTTTTCAGATATCTGCTCTCTTTTGGAATAGGATGAACTCTCCCCCTTTAGCTTTTACACAATCCGTGGGTGTCTTTCCACTTCTGGTCCTCATGGAGCATCCCTCCGAAAGGCCATTTTTTAGAGCAGTCGCAGACAGAACCAAAGCTGATTATTCCTTGAGATAGGAGCAGCCAGATTATTCCTCATGGCTTCTTCCAGCTGTGTCTTCTGTACATTTTGTGTGTCTGTTTATGTATAAACCTTCGATTGCTGCATTGTTGCAGCCCTGCAGCCAAAAAAAAGAAATTGCTCCTGGCAAATAACCCTTCTTAGCCAAGAAGTAACACATGGTTTCACTGAAGCTGATGCTGATATTGAGCAGTTTATTCTAGAGAGCTGTTCATGATCAGGCTGTGAATTTAGCAGCTTTACTCTCAATTGATTTCCTCTCTGGCCCAGAGAAAACAATGTTCTTAAAGAGCTTGGAAGCCTCTAAATAAACCAGAGAAGGATTTCAGCCAGTCCTGGCTTCCACTGCTCTGTGAAATGCCCAAGATGAGAGATCAACTTGAGTGTGCACCACTCCCTGTCCGGCCAACCTCTGCTGGAGATTGTCAGGAAGGTTTTCCCCCGGGAGCTCCTTCACTCTGGTTGTCCCATAAAGAGCATTTTGCTGTGCGGGTTTCTCCCTAAATCAGCTGCTTGGCTGTCCCCCAGAGCTGCTGAATGAACGTGATGTGCCCCAGGGATGCAAAGGGATTTCTTTCATTCTTGGGGCCGGGATGCTCGGGGGAACACAAAGATGGGTTTCCTAGACAACAGCTGATGTCTGTGGCAACTGGGAGAACGTAGTACAGAGGCTGAAAGGGGAGTGTGTGAAGAGCAGGGATCAATTTAGGGGAAAAACAGTCTGAATAGCAAAATTAGGGTTTTTTTACAAAATGTAAAACTCAACAGAGAGATCTGCTCCTGAAGTCTGGGGTACAGCTCATGGGGTATGAGAAATAAAAATCTGTCATAAAGAAATGCAGTTTGAAACACAAGTACATCAGCTCCGGAAGTCTCTACATGCTGCAGCCTCAAAGTCACAATCCTCATCGAGCTTTTTTCCCCTCAAAATAAAACAATCCAGAAGGATAATCCTTCTGGAAGAAACCCAGATGGCACCATGCACACAATTTCATTTGGACAAAGTTTTATTTCAAATTCATGCAGGATAAATAAACCATCTCTCCTCTGCTCTGGATGTGCTCACGGTAGGAAGGCTGCTGCAGACTCCTGGTTAATATTTAAGTGGCATTCCTGACAGCAGAGTTCTGTGCATCAGCTGGACAAACCAGCTTGTGTCTAGCCCTGTGCTTCACGTCTGAAAAACCAGTTAGGAACTTGGATGCATCATTCATCTGCATCGGCAGCTCGAGGAGGATTAAATTTCCCTCATCTGACCATTTTTACACGATTTAAAAGCTCATTTTTCTGTGCTTTAAACAATAGCCCTTTGGGCTAACCACTGCTTTCGAGAACTCCTGTAGGATCCTGAAGGTTTTGACGTGTTGGCTTGCTGCCCTCAGCAAGGCAGGGGCTTTTCCTCCCCCACCCCAGCAGTTCTCCTGCCGTTCCTTTGGCCCGCTCCGGCCAAACGAAAGCTCTGCTTTTGTTTCACGTCGACTAATTAGCTTCCAGACGGGTTAATGAGTGGAACTGTCTCATGGATGGGTCCTGGCACCCATCAGGGCTGATGCCAAGCCAAGTGGGAGAGCAGGGGGGAGTTGGTTGCCCCTTCCACGGGCAGGATTTTGTTGCATTGCCCTCCTGCCTCACGGAGCTTCGGCGTCAGGGGAGGGAACGTGGTGTGTGCTGGGAGACAGGAGTTCTCACCTGTGGCCAAAATTCAGCATCACCTCTTCTCAGAGTCTGGGAGCAGGACTCTTGCACCATGCACCTGAGGAGTTCATAACCTTTTGCCATAAATTCTCATGAATTCACGGATATGACAGGAAAAAGGAGGAAGGGAACCACACGTCAGTCAGCCTCGCCTCAGTCCTTTGGAAGATTATTGGAGCAGTTCCTCATGAAAACTCTTTACTGGTGCATGAGGAACATGAATCCCAAAGGTCTCTTCCAGTCTCATTTTTCACCTCATCTGAGATTGCTTTGCCTCTTTTACAAATGCAAGGTGGCTTTGACCTGTGCTGCTTTCAGTTCTGTTCATGAGAAAAAGGAGGAATAGCAGTGAACACCTCTGACTGTCCTGCCTGCTTCGAATTACATCTTTTTCTCTCTCAAAACTATTTCTTAGGCAAGTATCACTCCGAGGCTCACGCTGGGCAAATATGTTGGTAAAGTTTGTTGGAATAAGAGGTTGCATAACCTCAGAGCTCTGGGACACTGCAGTTTATTGAGCTGCTTGCTGGATCAATTTTCCTCTCCGCTACCTGCCGGTGGATGTCACACTTACACAAAAATGGTGCAATAAATGAGCCGCATTTCTACTTCTTGCACTAAAAAAGTGTTCTCGCGTTAAATCTTTACAGTCTCCTCCAAGAAAGCTTTGATTTCAGCTGGAGGGTAGCCTGAGGAAGGGAACAAAATTCAGCCTAGACTGAGTATTCAGTGAGGGTTTATTTTGTGCTTTATGAACCCGGACTGAAAGCTTCCTAACAGATGTGAGAGATTTTATTGGGGAGAATTGTCAAATCTCCGTGAGAAACGCTTTCTGCCTGCTTTTATTAGTGAGCTGTATCCATGCAAGGCCGTTCTGCTGTAAATAGGGCTAAAAATGGGTGTCACAGTAACTGTTCCATCATGATTTTATTTGCAGGGCGATGCACTCTGGGCATTTGCTTCCAGTTCTTTTCACTGTGACTTTCTGTGCCTCTGTCCCAGCTAAACATCGAGGCGGTGAGGTGCTGCTGCTCCTGGGCTGCTGTGCCCTGGCGAAAGTCGTGGCAAGGTTGTTGTGGGAGTTGTGTTTGAATGGGGAAGCATTTCAAAATGAGCGCTGCTTCCAGTGGTGCTCCCTGCAAAAAGTCCAAAAGTACCTTCCAGAGACACTTCGGAGTGCTGGAGAGATTATTGCCATTCCCCGAGGCACAGGAAACTTAAGAGGCTTAACCAAAAACTGCAGGAGTTCATTTTGAGCATCCTGGGCTGCTGCCAGGAAAACTGAGCCATTTTTCTTTTTTTCTTTTTTTTTTTTTAATTTCATTTGCTGAAATCTCATGGATTAAAAAAAAAAACAACACAACAAACAACCAAACCAAAAATAAAACAAACAAAAGAAACCCCCAAGCACAAAAGAATTAGTAGCTAAATTATTTCTATTGACTTTGCTGTCCAAGATATTCACTGGGATTCTCAGAAGCTAAAATTAGATTGGCATCATATTTAAAGCCCTGGGATTTGTCTTGGTCAGTAGAACTGGAATAAAAAGGGTTGGCATCAACCTTTCTTTCCTGCAGAGGTATCCTGCTAAAGTCTACTCAATTAGACATCATTTATCAATCATAATGGTGTCATGGTTATATTAATTAATTGCCAGGTTTAGCCAGACTAAACTTTTCATCTCTCCAAACAAACAGCTCTTTTATTATATCAAAAATCAATCTCACCTGTTAAACCTCTGCGTTAAAACATAGAAAGTTCTCTGCTGTTTTTGTTTTTCCTCCTACTGCAGCACAGCATTAACACAGAGCTTTTGGTCGTCATTAACTAATACAGATGTTAATTAATTAATCATGCTTGCATAGCTCTCTATTAAATTGCCAGTCTACTAAAATTCCTCCTTCTGTTCCCTAGGGGTATTTGATATTTTGGCGAGGTCTTCTGTTAATTTTCTCTTTTCCACAGCGTGTTTAACCTTCTTTTGCTATCATTTAGAGGCATTATTATCTCCGTTATCCTCTCTTGAACCTCCTGTGTTGTCCATTTTTTTTTGCCTTGCTCTAACCAGAACTGTGTAGTTGCCCCAGATTCTCTTCTGATTAAGTGTCAAAAATCAGGAAAAAAACCTGAATCAGGACTAACTCTACTAGAAGTCAGATTGTAGAATTCAGACCTGACTTCTGGTCCATATTAAGATGCACTTACTTTGATTTGTATTTATTTTTAATAAGACTTACCACTGTGTGTGATTAGGCATTTGCTAGTAAATCTTGCCTAGTTTATGCAGAGAAAAAAGAAAATCAGAAACTTGGAAAGATGAAAAGAAAAGAAGGATTCCAAGAATGATTTGGAATCTCAGAATCATCGTCAGTAATGAGAAACTAAAGAAGTCCAACCTACTGCAAGATAAGGGAACTTGGAGAAAAGCTGCAGAACCTTCGGGCAGAGGATTGCAGAGAGCTCTGAAATCAAGCAAAATGCAACGAACCCCAGAGTTTGGGAAGTTGAGACAGAGCAGTTCAGGGTACATTTAAGACTGGCTGAGAGTAATTAACCATCAGAACAATTAACCTATGGCCATAGTGGATTTGTCGAAGTATTTAAATTGAGACCAAGTATTTTTCCTAGATATGTGGTTGCTCAGCCAGGAATTACTGGGTGAGACTCCTTGGCACTGCCTCCTGTGTGAAGTCAGGATAATTCATCACAGACTCTTTTGGCCTTGAAATTTAAAGCTCCAAATGTCATCTGCTCAAAACCTAATTTTATTTTGTTTTTGTTTTTGTTTTTTTTTTCCTTCCAAGTGTTTGGAGGGAAACACAAAAAAATCTCCTCTCTTGGGATTCTTGCCCACACACAGTTCCCAGCTGTTTTCCTGGGAATAGTGCAGAATATTGCCTTGTCATTCAAGACCCTTTACTCCCGTCCTGTAATGTAAAATCTCTTTTAATTTATTCCTGCTCTTTGCTATTGCACTGGCTGGAGTTTGATTGTGGTGGTTGCTCCCCTATTCGCATTTCATTTCCAGCTGGTTTTATATACATACAGCTATAAATACGCACATCAATAAAAATGTTTCCTGCAGTCCATGTAATTATACCTGCAGATTTTCTCCCTGCCAAACTTTTCCTGTTATTGCTGCTTCCTCAGTGAGGCAGTGGGAGATTTGTTAGGCCAGCTCTCCGTGGGTAAATCCATGCTGCAATTGAGGTATCATTTGCTAAGTGTTCCATGCCAACTATTTCCTGCTATTTATATTATTCAAATCATGCTTGTAGAGCTGTCTGGTTTCTTTTTTT